>APFE031745850.1:292198-339507 GCA_000404065.3 Pinus taeda
CTACGTAGGTTAGTCGTGGAAAGAATATAACACAACCCAACACGTACATTTAAAGTCATTATTTCAGCCATAGTTGGGGGGAATACCAAGATTATACGCCATCATTTCATAGCAAGCCAATTACCGTCATTTTTTTTACCCACTATCACATCTTATCACCTTGCCTCTGGGTTGTTACTCCATGTTCTCATTCACAAAATTTACTCTGTTCGAAGTGCGGTAACTCGGTTTTTGACTGTGCATTTTACCAAAGCTGGTTAACTATGGGAGGACCTGCTATTTGACATGAGCCCAACTTGATAACTCTACTTGAATTACATTCAGAAGTATATCAGATTTTTCAGAAGGCAGGCTGGGTAGAATATTTTCAGAGGCTTCAGGGATTCAATCCACAACAAGTCCTTGAATTTGCACATGATCTATGGGATGGCTATTCTACTGTCCAGGGAGTTCGAATTCCGGTATTAGAGCATGACATAGCACAGGTTTCAGGTCTACGGATCACTGGCATTCGATGGTTTAGTCATAAGCATATCATTCTAAATGCACAACAGGACTTTCTTTTGCTAGGAGAGCAGGTCGAGCCCAAAGGCCGGGGTGTCTGACTTCACTCATTACCGCCTCCATGGACGATAGTTGTTGAATTCGTCAAGCATTACCTCACTTGTGAAGGTCGCTACTAGGTAGTCTATCAGCATGATTTTGTCTTGTTAAATCATTTGAGACATGGTCGACTATTGAATATTCCATATTATTTACTTGGGTGTCTAAAGAATATGTCACATTACTGTAGACAGGTAAAATTCCCACTCCTTTCCCTCACCCATCACCGTCTTGTCCAGCTACTAATTTAGAGGGGTTTTATCGACAAAACCCCCCTCTCAATAACCCACCCATAGACCCTAAGAAAGCAGCTGAAATTGCTCAAGAATCTGCTGAAATTCCTCAAGAAGCTCCTGAAATCCCTCAACAAGCTGTTGAAAATCCTCAAGAAATCCTTGAAAATCCCTCTGAGCAGCAATCAGGGAGCATTTCTGACCCTCCAGAAATCCCACCAGCAGAATCAGTCAATCCAATTGACCCTCCCACTACATCAACTCCATCCCATAATCTAGCAGAATCATCTAATCCCACCATTCACATTCCTAGTGATGATTATGAAGATAACATTTCCATCGCTATGTTAAAAAGAAAAAGACAAATTAAGACTATTTTCCTACCAAAAAGACAAACAAGGGCCTCAACCTAAGAAGCCACCATTTCTGATAGCCCTCCCCCTCAGAAAAAAACCCACTCATAAAAGGAAAACTACTGCTCTCCCTCAGGAAAACCCACTCATAAAAGGAAAATCAACATCTTCATTTTGCATCTCTTATTCCATTTCCATGTTTGTTACTTCAATAAAGTTTTCAATATGCTGAGCAAGCTCTTGATATTGCATATGTTCACCTTCCTCCTCAGTTGCCAGATGGTTTTGTTCCTACTCTTCAACTTGTATCATAGTTGTTTCTTCTATCATTGCACCTTGCCTTTTTTCTTCTTCCTATTTCCTTTTCTCTTCTTCTCTCCTCCTCAACCCATGTTCTCCCTTCAATTTCTGCTTTGTCTCCTGCAGCTTCAGTTCTACTTCCTACAGCCTCTACTTTGATCTCTTCCTCCTCTCTACTCTCTATATCCTCTGATTCCTTTTCGCTTATGTTGCTAAAATTTCTTTCATGAGAATAGGATCTGCTTTCATCTTGCAACTTTGTTCTCCCCATGGACTGTCGATAATCTTCCTCTCTCCCTTGTCCTGCATGAGATTGTTGCCTTCTATTATTATTTCTTTTGGAATTGTTGTCGTCTATGGAATAGATTGTGAAGTCCTTGCTAAAATGATCTTCTCACGGAGTCTAGAGGCATTGTAGAAATTCCTCCATGGATTCTCCTCTAGCCAGTGGAATTCCTCGCTGATCCATGGAAAGTAAACTCTCACACAATGGTCTTTACAAATACCATGAGGATCATACAGATTAGAGTCCTGAGTATCGAATGAAAACCTGACTATTTCCTTGCCCTCGACATTCACGACTTTCATGTTCTTTATCTTATATAATCTAATTTGCAAAGGAAGAGTGGGCCATGGTGCTTTCATCTTCCTACGCAAAGTTGTTGAAAACCTTGTGGCGAGCTTATATGATACTTCTTCCATGACAAGCTTGTCGGTGGCATACTTGGGTAAAACATGCAAATGCTTCTCTATGCCGAACACTCTAAGGAAGGTGCCATTAGGTGAGGCATATCAATCTGCGATGTCTCTTACCTCCATTGCTGCTCGTGACATGCAAGTTGGAAATTGCTCAAAGATAAGCTTGTAAAGCGGGATGATGAAGTGGTCAGTTATCTATGCCAATACTCCTCGATGACTGTAATCCAAAAGAAACTTGCAATGGATATGCATGACATATTCTCTTGGTGTCCAAGTCCATTTCATGCCAGGGAACTATTGTTGTGTGTAGATTGCATCCAGTAAATATGCAGACATATAGAACCTTGCTTTCTCACTATCAGGAGGACTTCAGGCCTATGCTACATGGGTCCTCAACTGTCGAACCAATAGATCTGACTAGTTGATCGATTTCCCCTCATTCGAAACCTCGTCTAATAAAACTTTCCACCCTTCAGGAAAGGTTTCCATGCTCTGCTGACCATGGATCCTACAAGCTAATATAATCAAGAGCTGGTAGGCCTTCCTGAGGGACTTTGTCTTGTATACATGGGTGGGTGTTTGTCGAAACTTCGATGGATCTTTCACCTAACCTTTGACATTGTTTCTTGTGTTCATATAGCTATGGGTGGCATAGAGCAATGAGTCCATGAGCTTCAATGACTCGGGAAAGTGATACATGCGTTGATAATATTATTCCTGAAAGGTGGCAAGCTTCTGTCTACTGACACTACTCAATGTCATGGTATTCTCATCAATGTGTGAGACAATCCAGCTGGTGACATCTGTACATGGGAAGGCTAAGTACCTGCATGCAAACTTGTGTAGTCATGACTCTTGGATATTGAGATAAATCTATTGATCTGCTAAGTCTGCCTCAAAGTCCTTAGTAGAAGAAGCATTAACTTTCTTCCATGTCAGTGATGATCCCTTTTCCATAAACAACTGAGTGCCTTCATACACTGGTCAATTTACTGGTGTTTGCTCAACTACTTCCTAGTACTATTTCTAGTCGTCTCTTTTGAAGGAACTCTCTTTGGTGCCATGGTAAAAATGACTGTTAGAGAAAAGTTCTCAACAACTGTGGTACCTGTGGGATAGAAAAGACACTCATGGCAAGAAAATATCAGTTCTAAACAAATATACTTACGAGGCATGATGAGGCAGAAAACTAAGCATCTGATGAGAAGGATTATGCAATTTTCATTGACAAAAGGGACAAGTTTCCTGTGGGAGATGTACACTACATAGTCCTAGCATGCAGGGTTGAAGATTGAGGCTTGGGACTACGAAATGCATAGTCCTAGCTAGGAGACTAAGGGAAGAGAGTAAGAGAGACTGCATATTGTGCAATCTCAATGTCCAAGGTGACAAGATGACCCCTAAAACTGCATAATGCGTAGTTGGATCCATCATGTACTATACACTGCATAGCTCCAAAGGCCAAGCTTGATCCAGATCTTGGGGGGAGGCCTTCAGGATATAAAAAATTAAAATGGATCTTATGGGGGGGGGGGGGGGGGGGGTCCCCAAGATCTAAAAAAATTGAAATGAAATTCTAGAAGAAAAGAGGAGAACACACAATAAAAAAAACCACAAAGAAACTTTTTTTTTTTTTAAAAACAGATAATAACTATAAAGGCTACATTGTGGTGGACAATTTGTCCTTTTACAAAATGTGACTTGTTACTTAGAGCCTTTTTTGGTTACAATACCATAGGTAAATTCTATGGGTGAATGAATACCATGGGTGCATGTCACTCACAATACCACGGGTAATTTAATACCATGGGTAAATTCCATAGGTGGATGCCATTTTCCATTTGGATCATTCCTCCCTCCTTAAGAAGTAATGGTCCCCATTGTGTGAAGTTCCTGAGAAGCCTTTGTTGAATATGAAGAGCCAATAAAGAGAATGGTTTTGTGTTAACCCATAACCGTGATGAACGAAGATCTGAGGATAGAGATACCCTGTAATGCTTGTGACCAACTGCGATACTGATAGTGTATGACCTAGCAAATGGAATTCGATAAAGTGTGGGTTTGTGGATGACCCATAACCATGAAAAACTAAGATCCGAGGATAGAGATACGCCATAATTCTTGTGACCAACTGTGATACTAACGATGTGTGGCCTAGAAAATGGACTTTGATGACAAGGATTTTGTGTGGTTGACCCATAACCGCGATGCTGACTGTTGATGAAGTAGCAGGTGCCTACATAGCCTGGGGTGGGAGGGTACGTCTCCAAGGAACCCAAGTTAGATGTTGCTATGTTGAAACTGATGAATGTGAATCAGGTGCCTACTAAAGCGGGGTGGGAGGGCATGTCTCCAAAGGGAACCTGCTTTGAATGGTGCTCCAGATATAAAAACTAATTTAAAATGGGCATAACTCGGTCAATATAACTCAAAATATCTATTATACCCTGTTTTTGGAAACAAAAGGACCATTCTGCATCTTTTCATGTGATTGAAATCCCTATTTGGACACTTTGGAAACTCAAATTCACACTGCAACTGTCCCGCCATCATAAAAGTACTGAAAAAAATATATCTGATTTTAAATCAATGATATCTCCCTCATTCAGACTTCGATTCGACTACTTTTATTTATTTTAAATTTAGGTATTTTTTCACAAGGAATACATATCTGTTATTTGTTTTTGTAAGTTTTACACCAAAAATTACAGATCTGATATGCAAACTTACCGCCCAAGAATTTCCTACAAAAAATGTGAAAAAAATGATTCCCACTTTGCCCAAGAAAGTGCTTTGTGGAGGTCGTAGCATGTGCATGAAGTTCGTTTAAGATTTTTGCAAAAGTTTGAAACTGAAACATGTGTCAAAATCTCATTCCCATGGAGCCATAACCTGAATCTGATACCACTAATCCAGATCCTTGGGGGAGGCCTCCAAGATCTAAATTATTGAAATGGATCTTGGGGGGGGGGGGGGGAGGCCCCCAAGATCTGAAAAATTGAAATGAAATTCCAAAAGAAAAGAGGAGAACACACAATAAATAAAATCACAAAGAAACTTTATTTTATTAAATCAAATAATAATTATAAAGGCTAGATTATAGTGGACAATCTGGTGTTTTACAAAATGCGACTTGTTACTTATAGCCTTTTTTGGTTACAAAACCACAGGTAAATTCCATGGGTGGATGTCACTTACAATACCATGGGTGATTGAATACCATAGGTGGATGCCACTTACAATACCATGGGTAAATTCCATGGGTGGATGCCATTTTCCATTTAGATCAAAACTTGTGGCTTGAGCCTTAGGATAGCACAGTGACCAATTGTGAAAGGCAAGATCTGGCCAAAGCAAGTGAAAATCTACCCGATGGAAGTGTGAAAAATGAGCAGATGTGAGCGATTATGTGAAGTTGTATGCAAAATTGACTAAGTATGATTAAATCAAAGTAGATCAAGTGTAGCAACTGATCAAACAAAAGGAAAATCAAGTATGCGAGGAGACTCACCGCAATAATGACCATTGGTGTAAAATAGCAAAACCAATGCGACACTTGTGAAAGGCAAACGAAAACTTAAAACAACACTTATACAAGTTAAAACAAGTTGAAATGGAAGCAACTATGAAGATAAATATGTAAAACAACACTCACACAAGCAAAACAACAAAAAGCGATAGGAAAAGTGGCAAAAGACGATAAAACCGAAACTCACTTGGAAAAGCGACAAGGACCACGCCAAAGTTTCCTTAATCTCCTCGGGAATGCTATAGCTCCAAGATCAAATGTGAAAATGAGCTCTAGAGGCATCGATTAAATAGATTTGAAAGAATTAGGGTTTATGATGCGCATGCCTAAAATCAAGTAAAAAATGACAATTTTTCCAAAAATAATGAAAGTGCCTCCTTTGGGATACTAAAAATAGATCCCTACTTTTTAGGGATGTGTTTTTTGCTTTTTTCGGGGAAAATTTCCATGCACACTATCGGAAATGTCTGCACAATTCTAGGGAACTAGGCAACTTTCCGTCTCAGTGCACTCAATAGTTTTTGAACTTAGTGAGGGATTGCACAATTTCTAGGCTCAGTGGTGGGATGTTTTCCTAGACTACGCAATTTATAAGCTCAAGGTTGACTGCCAGTCAGAACTACGCAATTCTCATCATCAAGGCTGCTTGCGCTCAAGTATTGTGCAGTTTCTAGAGGCAAGCCTAGAACTGTTGTGAGACCAAGTTAGGAGATTAGCCCATGAGTTAGAAAAATCATTTAGGTGTGGAAGCAAGCTAATACAAGCACAAATGAAAAATAAAAATCTCAATCGAAGCATGAATACCTGAAATAATGCAAGATGAGCTCCTGTGGATAAGAACGGTCCAAAATCAAAGCATAGGAAAAAGTTTGGAGGGATGTTGTAGCCTCTACAACACTGACTAAGAATTAAACCAACATAAGAAACATAACAACATGAAAACCATAATGACATGACACTGATACAACTTATTGGAGATTTATAACATAACTCATGGAAATATTTACATCCATATACATATATACATATACCAAAACATCACAACAAAACAAATGCCAAAAACATTCTCTCAATTAGCGAATAGGGAAGGATACATAACCCACATATGATCCGCCATCTCCTATGTAGCTTCATTGGACCCAAAGTGCTTCCACTACACTTTAACCTGCTCAATTGCTCGGTTCAGAGCATGAACATCTTTCTCTGCAAAATGCGCTAAGGTTCCAACTGGAATCCTCTTTCTAGTTCCCCCTGCAATATAGACCGATCAATCACATGATCAACATCTTTAACAGACTTCTTAAGCAATGACACATGGAAAACATCATGGAATTTCACTTTCCGGGGTAGTGCAAGTTGATAGGATGCTAGTCCAATCCTTTCAAGAATCTCGAAAGGTCCACAAAACTGAGGTGCCAGCTTGGCACATGATCCAATCCTCAAGGATCTCTTCTTAGGCTTGATGCACAAGTACCTGTTCCCCAATGTGAAACTCCTTAAACAACTTGTTTTGATATGCATAACTCTTTTTTATATCATGTTTTTTCTTCAAATTCTTCTTGATTACCTGTATTTCCTGTTCCATTTCTGACAACATGTCTAGTCCTATCAACACCCTATTCGCTATATCACTCCAACTAATGGGAGTATTACAATTTATCCCATAGTGTACCTCAAACAAACTCATCCTCAGTGGCTCATGATACCCATTTTTATAAGCAAACTCAACCAGTGGAAGATACTCTTCCCACTTTCATTGTTGATGCATCACATGCATCCTCAACATATCCTTCAATATCCTGTTGACCCTCTCTGTCTATCCATTTGTATGCAAATGATAAGGTGTGTTGAAGGCCAACTCTATACCCAAACCTACAAATAACTCTTTCCATAATATAGAAGTGAACTTGGCATCCCTGTTTGACACAATTTTATTTAGTACACCATGCAACCGGACTACATCTCCGATGAAGAGTTGTGCTACATCATTAGCTGAATATGTAGAATTTACTGGAATGAAGTGTGCTACCTTTGTTAACATGCCAACCACAACCATGATAGAATCATGTTGTCTAGATGTCCTCAACAAACTTGTAATGAAATCCATGGAAATAACATCCCATTTCCACTATGGAATCATAATCGGCTGTAGTAGTCCACCTGGATGCTTACACTCTGCTTTTACCTATTGAAAATCTAAGTACCTAGCCACAAAATCTGCAACTTCTTTCTTCAAATTCGGCCAATAGTGGAACTTCTTCAGCATTGTCAATGTCTCCTGATATCCCAAATGACCTGAATATGACTTAGCATGAAATCCCATCAAGATAAGATTCTTGAGCTCGCTGTTGTCTGGCACATATATCCTGTCCCTAAATCTGACCAAGCCATCTGTTGTGAGACGATAGTCCACATCTTGATCACCTATACCATGCTGTAACTTGTGCCTAAGATATTTATACCTATCATCTTGTTGACTTGCCTATAAGATCCAATCCTGTAAATTTGTCCCATAGGAGCTCATAGTTGCTATATGATTCACCTGTATCCTCTTGCTAAGAGCATTTGCAACCTTGTTCTCTTTACCTTTAATGTACATGATCTCAAAGTCGAACTCATTGATCATGGCCAACTATATAGCTTACCTAGCATTCAAATTCGGTTGGTCAAATAGGTACCTCAATCCACTGTGATCACTCATCAAGATGAACTGCCTGCCAAGAAGATAATGCCTCCACATCTTTAAAGCATGGATGATCATTTGTAACTCAAGATCATGTGTTGGATAATTTTGCTCGTGCTCATTTAGTTTCCTTAACTCATAGCATACTACCTATCCTTCCTTCATAAGGACTCCACCAAGTTCTCTCTTGCAAGGATATGTACATACCACAAATTCTTTATCTAGATCTGTAATCTTTAACGCTAGAGCATTCATCATCAATTGCTTTAATTGCTCAAATTCGGTTGAACATTTCTCTGTCCATTCAAATTTCTTACCTTTCCTTTGCAATGACGTAATAGGATAAGCAACATGTGAGAAGTTACTGATGAACCCCCTATAATAACTTGCTAACCCCATGAACCTCCTATATTAACTCAGCTAGTAATGCAAGGAATTCCTTCCTATGAAACAACATTTCTCTTAACTATGGACTTAGAAAGAAACCAATTAAAGTTTTCTCTCTTGCACCTACTATTCAGTTTGTCCCTTTTTGACCTAAGTTCAAAAGAATACATTTGTCCTTGAATGTAGCTGATATTCCATTACATGTTAAGATAAAACTACATTAGCAAGCAGGGGAAATGTAATATTGTGATTTGCGTAAGATCTTATTAATAGTCAGTAAGTAAAAAAAGCTCCTCGAAAAGTATTCAAACAAAATCGAAAAGAAAAGGCCAATTATAGAGATTTATATCTACAAAATGAAGAATTCAAGAAATTGATCATTAATGGGGTCAATCCATAAGATAAGGAGACAATCAAAACTTTGATGCAGAACATGGAGTTCAAAATGCAGCTGTTACACAGTATTTTGTCACGCCTCCTGCACTTCCTTATATCATACCCCAAAGTGCCCGAAACTTGGCAATCATGCAGTGTACCCATCCTGATATATAGTTCAGATCTTCCCTGAAACATTGATGGAAACATACTGTTGAGTGATAAAAGGTGCCTTTTTAACTCCTAATTATCTTCACATTAATTATCAATCTGTGCAGGTCTTTCTATTTCAAGAGTGTACATAGTATGTGGCGGCTATTTAACTCAGAGAGTAATGCTTATAGATATTTTAAATATAAGAGTAAATGGATGCAGCAAGTAAATTATAATTGTAATTAAAAGCAAACTCAATCCTTCAATGAAATCAAATCCTACAAGTAACAACAATATGCAATTAAAGTAACAACTGTGTCAGTTAAGAGTGCAACAATGATAACTCTTCTCTTAGAAACTGATTGAATTTAAATCAAACGACTACTCTAGAAAACAACGATGACATCAATTTGAGAGCCCAACAACAGTAGTTAATTCTCATTATAGTTGATTACATCGAGCAGGATATTCATCTAGGAAACTAAATCCAAAGCGAAAGGAAACTAATTAAACAATAATGCTGTAAATTATATAAAACAGAGCTATTCTATCAATGAAAAGAAATAAGGAACAACAACAAAATAATAATAGTAGAAAGCAATAAAATATCAACTGTCACACTTGCAAGAATCAGAAATATATGACACATGTGAAGTAGTGAATTCCACCGGAAGCCGGGCCCTTAGCCGCCAGCGTACACTGTTGGTTACTTCAGGTAAATGGAAAGGAACATCAACTCCTCTGATATATTAATCATGAAAGAGTATTACAACATATTTGCGTTCTTCACTACAACGAAAGTCTGTAATTGAGAATTACAATAATAATAACGGTAATCGTCCCCTTCCTGATTACAATCGTTGCCTTTATAATGAGAAAGGGGTAAAAGAGATAGATGATAAAAGCGATTCACACAATTTTCTGTCAGGCCAGGTAGTAACTCCAATAGGTAGTAAAACTGATTCGTTCCATTTCATTAGGTAGGATATTGTTATATACAAAAGGGTGTGACTGCTCAGTTCATCTTCTGATGACTCTTCACATTCCTAATTTAACTATATACATAAATTCACCCTACCATGAGGATTAGGTGTCAACATTTTCTAACTTCAGACGTTTTTCCCTTCTTGAACTGATCCAATTGATTGGCTTTTGGACATATCTGCAACCACCGCGTCCTTCCTTAGCTTGTTGCTTTTTCATTGCTCCTTAGTTAGGGAACAATAGTTGTCCCTTTTTGTCCTTTCCTTCATAAAGGAGGAAGCTAATTAGCCAAAGCATAACTATAAATAATTTCTATATTTCTTACCATAATTTCTTAATATATTAGCGTGTTGAGATACAAAAAGGATGAAAAATAAAGGAAAAGGATAATAAGTTAATAGTAAATGCATACCTTTTCCATAACCCAGCATACTCCCCTGCTTACCCTTTTCCATGTCCTCATGAAAACCATGTAGTTCGTGTGCAGAGCAGTCAAGGAATAAGCTGGAGAAGGAATTTCATAAAGTGGTCCACGACCATGATTCTTGGCCAAGATTTCAAAGATGTGCCTTGTTTTTCTTTCAGGTAGCTATACATGACAAAGCGTTCTGCAGCCAATGTAATTTTTTTATAATTGAATGGTTCTCTATTCTGTACAATGTTATTAGAAACTATCCATCTTAATTTGGCTGCGGCCAATGAGATTTACTGAATGGAAAGGAAATACTCTACTCCTTTTTGGACAATTTATTTTTAAATAGGCCCCAAAGTTTTGATTGCTCCTTCCCTCTTCATCAAACATTTTTGATTGGCTAGCATTTGCAATGGATGTTTTGGTTCACCCCTAACCCAAAGGTCCAGTGCATTTTCCTGCCTCTGGAACGTGTTGTGAGCTTTGAACCATTTCAGTTGGTTAACAACGAATGAAATAAAAGCTTGAAATTGTACATCCCCTACAAAAGGACTGGGGTTCTTTTCAGTTTCTTCCTCTAATACAAAATTGTGTAAATAAAATTCACACAACAACCTCTGTACTTTGACCCCATGATGTTTACAACAGTTTATGAAATCCTCAATTGTTTTCAATTCTATGGGTTTTCCAGCTTTGATAGCTTTGATCTTCACTGTAAGTATCTTTCCATAAAAAATAGGGCATAGTTATTGGCAGGAGATCTGCATGCCATTATGTTAGGATATAAGGAGAAAATTGTATCCATTTGACTCCCGGCCTTTTCCAATCTGAGCTTTATCTTTTCAATTCTTTCCTCTGCCTTTCGGTATTTATCGAAGGTCTCACTTTCTGATGCATTCATATCCCGCAGTTGCCTCTGTAATTCCTGGTATCTCTATTGGGGGACAGTTTCTTCTTCAAGCTGTTCTATGGTAAGTCGAACCTGTGCCAGATTTTCTTGAAGATTTACTATACTAGGGTTGCTGCTTGTCATAATATCTTTGGCTTGAACATCTATCTGCATATTCTTGCTATGAGAGTGGGTTTATATTATCTGCATGTTCTTATTATGGGACTGAATGCTTATAGCCTATGTGCTTTTATTATGGACTGTCCGTCCTTCTGTCTGGGTGGCCGTGTTGTCGGAGGGTACTACCTCCATTTCAACAACTAAGTTACGAAAATGTATACTCTTTGTTTGGGTAGTTTCTTCTGCAATAGTTGCATGTTGTTCCTCAACAATTTGAGTGAATATGGGCTCAGTTTGAGTCCCAGTAACCTCTACATCATGAAATTCAGTTTGAATGGCTGCATCTATTGTTTATGAGGTTTTGTTTGAAACGTTCCCCGCTGTTAATGCCCTTATCTCTTGCCTGAGTCTTTTTACTAACTTCTGCAGCCTCTACTATTTCTTTCTCAACTTTTTATTTTTTTTCTTCTTTTAAGGAGGAACAACTGTTCCACTAATCGTTTCCACTCTTAGCGAGCTCGGTTGCTCATCTAGGCTTTGTTCTACAAGAGCTGTGTCCCTACCCTGACTTGTTTTTATTTCCCCTGTTTGGCCCACATCCTCTGTATTTAAACCGACTCGACTAGGTTCTCCTGGAGGTGTATTACTAAATTGGTTCACCTCTTCTTGAGTGGGTTCTATGCCCATTTCTACTTCACAAAGTACATTTTCTGGACTCCTATTATGGCCAGAGATCTCTGTAGATTGTGTTGCCCCAATGTTCAAGTTGAGCGGGCTTTCGGGCTGTATAAATTCATTCATATTGGCCAAAATTTGGGCTAATTCAATATCATGCAATAAGTCTCGTGGTGGATTTGTGTTTGGTGTTGAGGGAAGTTCTGTTTCATCTCTTTCCTCTTCACTAGAGTGCTCTGTTTCCTCCTCAAGTTTCGACTCCTGGTCATCCTGACCTTCTATTTGCAATTATTGTTCATTTTCTGAGCTAGACAATTCCATAGGTTGGGTGATACTTCCCTGAGGGTTTTCAGCTATTCCTAAGTTCATCTTCATCCTAATGGAATGTCTACGTTTTCGGGGAATGTTGGAGGTATGGGTAGTTCGTTTCCTTTTCAGAATAGGGTTAGGCGCAGGCAGAGCCAAACCCCCTTCAACGACAAATACTAATTCCTCCCAACTTGACTGTTGTTGGGCAAGGCTATAACTTACTATCAGCCTAATCAAGCAATGGTGGCTCACGACAGTCTCTATATGCCGGGATTTTTTTATGCTTCGAGCAGTGTCATGCAATAAGAAAGTCAAATACGCAGGCAAGTTTACAGAACATTTCTGTTTCATAACTGCTAATAATTTAAGGTGACGTGGCCTTAACACATCTTTTCTCCTGTCGCATGTGATATAGCTCTGAACGAATCTGGCCAGTTCTGTCCACGGTTCTCCAAGGGATGAAGGTTGAACTCCTTTGCCTTTGACAATTAGGTCCTATCCATCATCCTGAAAGATTGCAATAGCGTCCTGCAACCTCAATTTTTTATGAGTCCATATGGATTTGACTGCTGATAATCCAGACACTTCAGCGATTACTGCGTCTGTCACTGTAATTTGCCTTCCTCTTATCGTAGAATGTTCATTTTGTAAATTATGTAAGAATTTGATAGCAATTTCTTCATTGGGTTGCTGCAGTCGTGTGAAATATGTTATCCAACTAACTCAGGCTAAAATTTCTCTGGTTGCATTATAAGTAGCCAATATTAATGGCTCCCTTCGCACTATTCTTCCTCCGAGACTGTCTGGATTCTACAAACCATTAGTATCGTAGAGATGTTACAACAATGGACAGAGCTGTGCTTATGGAACAATAAGTTTTTATATTTCAAATGATGCTTTACAAGCAAAAATATCTTTATTCTTGGATTGCGATTGTATCACATACTTCATAATCATGAAATGTTGAATTGCCCTGCCTAATCTAATAAAGAACTGACATGTCTGCATAAATATACTAGGGATTCACCCCCCTTAAAACGATAGGTCTCCTTCTACCGATTAAATGAAGGAACGATGTACTGGCGGTGACGTACATGAGTGGTAAAAATGGCAAGCTATACATATTTATGATAGGATCACAAAAGATATCGGGGTGCTGAAATCAATGCATAGAACGAGAATTATGAATAAATGTGGAGATGTCATGGAGTGATTTGAAAAGGGAGAAAGGACATCTGACATGGAAAAGATGCTTTGCGGTCATTATTCCACTTAAACCACTATGATTGACTTTTTAAAAGATATTCATGCATAAAGGTTCAAAAATAAATTAGGAACATAATCTCTTTGTAGTAAGGATAAAGAATAAGAAAAGGGAGTTATAATAACTATTGATGTTGAAAATATGACTCCAATACCATCAGCAGAGCTTCTGTTGCCCACATGTGTTTATAACCTTGACAGAGTTGCTTTTTCACCCTTTGGAACCATGATCCTTTATGTATAATTAGGAAAGTGCCTTATGATGTTAGAATGGAGGCCATTGTGCTGGCTTGGTGACCAGATGAACACAATGCCATTCACTGGGGAGGAGCGAAAGGTGGGCAGGACGGATCGTGATGAGACCTCCTATTCCAAGGATTTTATTTTTCTGCTTGCATCCATTGGATCATATCCCTGGTGTGGTGGCCATAGTGGGAATGCCACTTTGCTGCTTCCTTATGATCATGGTAGGCTGGCTCATGATGAGACTCCCTATCCTCCATCTGAAAAATCATAGAATTGTTAGTAAACATATGTATATTTGTTTCTTTCCTTCCATTTTTATTTAAGACAACACTTCTTATTTATATATAGAGTGTGGCTCAACACTCCTTAAGAGTAGGGATGGTGGAAGAAATCTGAACATACCGATAGAAAAAAAAAATATGCCCTTAATCTTATTCAATGATAATGAGCAGAGAGAATTATAGGGGTTATGGAAGAACCAACATGGTACAAATAATCAATCATTTTGATTTAGTGAAGATAAGGACAAAAAAGTGATATAGATGGTTGTGTCCTTCCCTTTTTAATCAATACAAAGCAATCTCATTAAAGATGATAATATTTGATTTGCTTGTTTCAATGACCTTCAAATTTTGTATCCTTACATATATGTTTGTATTCTTGCCCCATGGAGGATCATAGAGAGTGAAATAATATTCACAAGGTGCTTATTTCCTAATGAAAACCTCACACAAAGAGTGCTATTCCTTAAAGGGAACAACAAGAAAAGACACACAAAAAAGTGTTGTTCCTTAAAGGGAACAATAGTTGTTCCCTGTAAGGAACAACGAATGAAAAATACACGCAAATGGTGTTGTTCTGTGTCAGGAACAACAAAAGGATATATACATGATGGTGTTGTTCCTTATAGGGAACAATAGCTATTCCTTAGGAGGAACAACAAAAAAATTTGCACACTGAAACCACTGTTCCTTAGAGGGAACAGTAGCTGTTCCTCATAAGGAACAACGAAAAGAGAAAAATAATTGGATTCGAAATTGATGTTCCTTAGAGGGAACAACAAAAAAACAAATGCAAATGAAATTGTTGTTCCTTAGAGGGAACAACGACTGTTCCTTATAGGGAACAACAACTGTTCCTTAAAGGGAACAACAACTGTTCCTTAAGGGGAACAACAAGAAAACAAGTCCAAATGAAACTGCTGTTCCTTAGAGGGAACAACATCTATTCCTTAGATGGAACAACAAAAAAAACAAATACTCGCGAAACTAGTGTTCCTTAGAGGGAACAACAAAAAGTAAATACACACAAAACTGCTATTCCTTAGAGGGAACGACAACTGTTCCTTATAGGGAACAACACGAAAACAAATAATTAGGGAACTGCTGTTACTTAGAGGGAATGAAAGTTGTTCCATAGAGGGAACAACAAATGTTCCTTAAAGGGAACAACAAAAAGAAAAAACACACAAAACTGTTGTTCCTTAGAGGGAACAACAACTGTTCCTTACAGGGAACAACAATTGTTCCTTAAAGGGAACAACACGATAAATAAACAAGGAACTGCTGTTCCTTAGAGGGAACGACAACTTTCCATAGAGGGAACATCAACTGTTCCTTAAAGGGAACAGCAAAAAGAAAAATCACATGAAAGTGTTGTTCCTTAGAGGGAACAACAACTGTTCCTTAGAGGGAACAACAACTATTCCTTTAAAGGGAACAACACAAAAATCTATACACAAAATTGCTGTTCCTTAGAGGGAATGACAACTGTTCTTTGGAGGGAACATCAATTGTTCCTTAAAGGGAACAACAAAAGAGAATTTATATATAATTTATACAAGAAAGTTCAATCAAAACAGAAAGAAAATTTTTATGTGCAAATTTCAAAAACAAATGAAATTATTCATCGGGCCGATGATGAGGACGGGTTGGCCTCTTCAGCCAGAATTTGTATGGTGGAATCTTCCCATAATTGTTGGAAAAATGACTCCCTGGTAAGTGGTTTGTGATAGAGTCATACTCGATGTCCATTCGCTTTAAAAGAGTAACCATACCCATCAATGGTGGCTAATGTGAGGGTGCCATTATCATGCACCTTTTGTATCTCATAAGGTCCTAACCATCTGGTCTGGAGTTTTCCTGGGAAATCCTGGAACCTAGAATCGTATAGGAGTGCCCAATCTCCTTCGTGGAAGATCTTCTTTTTGATAAGGGCATTATGCCATTTCACTCTTTGTTGCTGGATCAGCACAATGTGCTGAAGAGATGATAGTTGGATTCATCCAATTCATTGATTTGATGTAGCCTATTAATCTCTGCTTTGCTTAAGTCCAAGCCTACATCTTGAGCTATTCTCAGTGTCTGGATCTAAAATTCAATTGGGAAGATAGGTTCTTTGCCAAACACTAGCTGATATGGGGAATATCCCGTGGTATTTCTCCATGTCATGTGGTATGCCCACAGGGCTTCTGGAAATCGGGTAGCCCAGTCACGTCTATGCGATGCAACTGTCTTTGTGAGTATTGCCTTGATTACCTTATTAGTGCTTTCTACCTAGCCATTTGCGTGCGGGTGGTATGGAGTCGTGATTCTGTGCATGATATGATGATTCTTTAATGTTGCAATGACCTTATGGCCTATGAATTGCGATCCTCCATTGGTAATTACCTTTCTAGGCAAGCCATATCGCATGAATAGTTGGAAAAGAAAGTGGATTACCAAGTCCTCTGTTGCCCTTGGTAGTGCCTCTGCCTCCACCCATTTAGTCACATACTCAGTTGCAACTAATATATATGTCTTTTGATCAGAAGATGGGTTTATTGGGCCGATGAAGTCTAACGCCCATTGATCAAAAGGTTCAATGACTATCTGCGGGTGCAGGGGCATCTCATCAGACTGCCCAAGGCATCCCATTCTTTGGCAACTGTCGCATGCCTGGACAAACTTCTTGGCATCTTTAAAAATGGTGGGCCAATAATAGCCCATCTATAATACCTTGTGATCTACAAAATGTCCGCCGCAAGGCCCATCATGGCAGGCTTTCAGGATGTTGAAGATCTTGTCTTGCTTGATGCATCTTCTAATGTGCATATCAGCCCCTGTATGAAATAAATAGCCTCCAATCCAAGAGAATCACGTGTTGCATTGTACTATTTGTTTTCTTTCATTAGGTGTTAGGTGCTTGGGTAACTTTCCCACTGCCAAGTAATTTGCAACATCCGCGTACCACAGTGTTTTCACGGTTACAACAAATAAATGTTCATCATGAAACTGTTCTTCTATTACTGTCGAGTCATCTGTCTTTGGCATTTGTGAAAGGAAGTATGCTACTAGATTTTATTTTCCTGGTCGATCTTTGATAGTGATATCGAATTACTGTAAAAGAATCAACCATCTTGTCACTCTTCTATTTGTAACAGGTTTATTAGCTAGATATTTAATAGTAGAGTGATCATTGTATAAAACCACAGGGTATCCTGTTATATAATGTCTGATTTTTTTTTTTTTTTTTTTTTTTTTTTTTTTTTTTTTTTTTTTTTTTTTTTTTTTTTTTTTTTTTGAGGCTAGGGCGGGACTCTCCGATTTACATGTTCCATTAAGTACCCCTCAACGGGGGAAGGGTAGCCCAAGATTTGAACCCAAGACTTCCGGTTCAGTGAGACTTCATTTCCACGACCATTGCCGCTTGAGCTACCCCATGTGGACAATGTCTGAATTTATTGATAGCATAGTTTACAACCAAAAATTATTTTTGAGTAACAACATAATTTAATTCAGCAGGAGATAGATTTTTGCTAATATAGTATATTTCATATTGCTTTTTATCTTCCTCCTAGCCGAGGACTGCTCCAATCGCTGTGTCTGAAGCGTCAGATGAAATCTGGAATGGCAAATCCCAGTTTGGGCCCCATAATAATAGGGCTGTTGATACAAGCCGTTTAAATCTCCAAAAATGCTGTCACATTTATTAGTCCAAATGAAATCAATATTTCCTATTAATGGATATAGTGGTGCAGCAATTTGAGAAAAATTCTTTATAAATCTTCTATAATAGCCAGAAAATCCCAAGAAACTGCGTACCTTAGTTTGTGTGGAAGGGGTAGGTATTAAAAGAATTATTTGAATTTTTGCTAGATCTACCTGTATTCTAGCTACTGAGATATAGTGACCCAAGATGAGGCCCTCGGTCATCATCATGTGGCATTTTTCATGGCTTAAACAAAGTCTGGTGGAAATGCATCTTTCTAAAACTTTCTCTAATGTTTGTAATGCTGGCTCGAAGTCATCTCCGTAAGGTGTAAATTCATCCATGTATACCTCGAGCCCTTCATTTATCAGATCTGAAAAAATGCTGAGTATAGCCCTCTAAAATGTGGCAGGTGCATTGCACAACCCAAAAGGTAAGACCTTGTAAGCGAATGTTCCCCAAGGGCAGGTAAAGGTAGTCTTATCATGATCTTTAGGGGCAATTTGAATTTGATTGTATCCGCTGAAGCCATCTAGGAAAGAAAAGAAATTTTTTCCTGCCAATGTGTCCAAGACCTGGTCAATGAATGAAAGGGGAAAATGGTCTTTTTGGGTTGCTTTATTAAGCTATCTATAGTTAACACATATACACCACTTTCCATTCTTTTTTGGCACCACTACTAATGGAGAGACCCATTTGCTGTCAGATATGGGGTAGATGAAGTTTACATTTAACAATTTTTGTAGTTCAGCTTTAACAATATCTTTAAGATGAGGATTTAACCTCCGTTGAGGTTGTCGAATGGGCTTAGCATCTTTCTCTGTATAAATGTGGTGCATGCATAATTGGGGATTAATCCCTTTCATGTTCGGGTAATCCCATGCAAAGGCTTCTTTATATTTTCTCAGGAGTTGAACAAGCTTCTACTCTTGGTCAACAGTCAGATTTTTGTTAATATTCAAAGTTTTTCCTGGCTCAATTTCTATGGTTTTGCTGTTATAAATAGGGGTTGTTGGTATTGATTGATCATTAATATCTTTTAAGGGATCTTCTTCTATGTCGTTATCGAGGGCTACTTCGATCATGTGACATTTTAGATGGGATACGACATCTGGTTAGTTAATGTGAGTGTTAATGATGTCATCTTCTGTTTGATCCTTAAATTTGAGAGCATCTTCTATGGTTAGCGGTGATCTAATGTTTTCAGTTAGATATGATATAGGTTGTTTTCTGGTTTTGATTATTGTTAAACTTGGCTGAGATGGAGGTTATAAGGCACATTGCTTCCTCTTGCTATAGTCATGCTACCTATTCGACAGCTTATGTAAGCATCCGCGGTTGCTAGCCAAGGTCTACCAAGAATTAGGGGATGTCCATCGAGTCGGTTTCTAGGATTGATGATTAGAAAGTCTGTAGGGTATTCCCAGGAGTTTACTGACACCATTACATCCTGTAATGTGCCTTCTGGTTTGGCTACCGATCGGTCAGCCAGTTCCAACAAGGTCATGGTTGGGTCCAAGGATGTAATGCCAAGCTTTTGACAAGTTGTGGTTGTAAGAATATTGATTGCCGCTCCTAAATCGACTAATGCATTAGGGAAGGAGCATCCATTTATTTTCACAATGACTATGGCATTTCCTGGGTCCTCATATTTTACAAGTGTTTCTCTTCCTGATAGTAAATCAGATAAGGTACCTACTACATGGATAGTTGCGGTTGTTTTTATTTTCCTCTTTGGTTTTTTCATTCATAATTCCTTAATAGTTTTTGCATAAATTGGAATGTCTTAAATAGCCTGGAGGAGTGGTATTTTTATACACAAATTTTTCAATTCTCCCAGAAGATAAAAATCGAGGTATTCTATTGGGCAGGGTATGATTAATCTTTCTAGGAATGGTGGAGAAGAGGTGATCGTTTGATCGTGAGTTTTCTGTTTAACCATGTGCTCCACTTGTGGTGCTTGTTCTACAGGTAACTGATCTTCAATTTGTTGATTTTTATCCCCCTCTGATTCTATTATCCGCCCAAATCTCAATTGAATCTCATTGCACTCCCTTAAATCGGTCTCTAGCTCTAGTCCTTCAATAATTTGCACAGATTGAATCGGTCTGTTGTTGGGGTTTGGGTTGGGAGCTACGGTTGTAGGGTGGTCTGAGGGTTCTGTTGCAATGTGTAGGGTGCTGACAGTGTGGGTTGACGTAGGGGGATTGTTCCTGCTGGCTGATTTGTAGGTCTTTTCTAGCTTGACTGTTAGTTCTGGTTCTGTGAAGTTGAGGGTGGCCATTGGGATTGATATGCATTATTTTTCCAAAACAATGGGAAGTAAGAGGAATTTGGCCAATTGTTATTTTGATTCGACCAAGGTGGCATAGGGAATGGTTGTTGTGACCAATTAGAAAAAGGCGGATGATTCTGCCACATGGCTCCTGGGTATTTTTGTGAATTATATTATAGATTTTGAAAGAAAGAAGATGGATCAGTCGGCGTACCTGTTTGTCTTGGTTGCCATTGGCGACGTTGATTTAGCAGGTAGATTGGTTCTGTTTCTTCTTCTACCTCCTTATAGACTGATTTTAGCCCTGGGAGTGATGGGCAGCTTTCTGTAGTGTGATCTTTCGTACATATGGCGCAGGTTTGCACCATATCCAACGGGCACTCTTTGTGACTATGCTTCTTTCTGCATCTAGGATAGAATATCACCAAGTTTTGTTCTGCTTCTTCCTAATTTTGTTTGGCTTGCATAATGTCTAATTGCATTGTCAGAGTTCCCAAAATATCTATTTTGAAATCCTCTAGCAGGTTGCCAATTTCTGCACGAATTATACCTCCACCAGAGATTTTATTGTCCCTCGTGGTCATGTTGTGTTCTGCTGGTTTCAATCTCGTACTACCTCTTGAGGACCTACACAATTTAATAATGTCAACATATTCTTCTTGATATATATCACCTTTGCCCATAATATTTAATGTTTCTATCCATTGTTCCTTCATCCCTTTAATTAGTGTAGTTTTTATCACATTATCAGGTAAAGGTAGAGTTGCATAGGGAGACCGCTGGAGATTATATTGAAATTGTTCCACATATTCTTCCAATGTTTCACTGGGTCTTGCTATCATTTGGAATATTTCGTCTTTCAGTTCCCTAGATCTACAATAGTCCTGATATTTTTTTAGGAAAGCGGTTTTCATTTGTTCCCAATCATTCATTGTGCCACCACCTAATCCCATAAACCAACGCAAGGCTGCTCCTTTTAATGTAGAAGGAAAGAGTTTTAGTTTTTGGGGGTCGGTGGTATAATTATAACCCCGAAATAATACATCAAATTCAAACAAAAATGCATCTAGATCCTCTGATGTTAATCCATGAAAGGTAGGGATATTTTCGAGAGGGATAGCTTTCATGGGTGCATTGACTACTGTGTCAACGATGGGATGTTGCAATGTAGAGGTCTGAGGTGTTTGTGGGTTGTTGGCCATTTGATCAAATATGTGCCAATACCCTTCTGGGATCTCTAGAGAGTTATTCCTAGGATGATTAGAAGGGGTGGGAATGATCTTAACAACACTCCCTCGATCTGGGATACTAGGTGTTCCTTGTTGAATTACTACCTGTGGGCATCTTGGTTCCTCTCTTTCCCCCGTTTCTCCTCCTCCTTCACGAATATTACAAGAATTCCCTTCTTGTAAAGAAATTGGGCAAGAATTTTCAATTTCTTGAAAACTCTACTCAGTCCCTTCCATTTTGCTGTGGACCTCAGCGAAGGCGATAGATGGTGAGCCTGTGGCCCGAAGGGAGACAGTAGGCTATCTGGAAGCAACTTTTCTAGGACCTACTTATGGTTGAGATTCAACATTCTTTAAGATGTCTTATATGAAAGTTGATCATCCAAGGGTCACTGGTCCCTTAGATCTGTATGGTTTGGGTAGGGGAATTGGATTATTTTCAGGTTTTTTCTTCTTAGTCATACACACAATTCAAATATTTACCTCTACCCTAAGTTCTTAACAATTCTGATGGAAAGCGGGTGGGGGAGTAGGCATTTTACGTGCACTGTATGTAGGTTCTTACCTTTCATTTTTAATACCCAATTCTCTCCCAACAGATAAGCAGTAAATACCTACTTTAGATTTATGTAATTGTGCTAAGGAGTGGGCGGAGGAGCAAACACTTTACTTGCTCGTTATGTAGGTTCTTAACTTCCATTTTCAAAACCCAATTCTTCTTCAACAACAATCATCAGATGTACATTACTCCTTAAAAATGGCTACACTCTCCCTGGCAACGACACCAAAATGTTGAGTGATAAAAGGTGCCTTTTTAACTCCTAATTATCTTCACATTAATTATCAATCCGGGCAGGTCTTTTTATTTCAAGAGTGTACACAGTATGTGGCGGCTATTTAACTCAGAGAGTAATGCTTCTAAATTGCAGTATAGATCTTTTAAATACAAGAGTAAATGGATGCAGCAAGTAAATTCTAATTGCAATTAAAAAAAACTCAATCCTTCAATGAAATCAAATCCTACAAGTAACAAAAATATGCAATTCAAGTAATAGCAGTATTAGTTAAGAGTGCAACAGTGATAACTCTTCTCTTAGAAACTGATTGAGTTTAAATCAAACGCACTACTGTGGAAAACAACTATGACATCAATTTGAGAGCCTAACAACAATAGTTAATTCTCATTACAGTTGATTACATCGAGCAAGATATTCATCTACGAAACTCAATCCAAAGTGAAAGGAAACTAATTAAACAACAATGCTATAAATTATATAAAACAAAGCTATTTTGTCAACACAAAGAAATAAGGAACAACAATGAAATAATAATAGTAGAAAGCAATAAACTATCAACTGTCACACTTGCAAGAATCTGAAATATATGGCACAGGTGAAGTAGTGAATTCCACCGGAAGTTGGGCCCTTAGCCACCAACGCACACTGCTGGTTACTTCAGATAAATGGAAAGGAACAACAACTCCTCTTATATATTAATCATGAAAGACTATTACAACGTATCTGCGTTCTTCGCTACAACGAAAGTCTGTAATTGAGAATTACAATAATAATAACAGTAATCGTTCCCTTCCTACTTACAATCGTTGCCTTTTATAATGAGAAAGGGGTAAAAGAGATAGATGATAAAAAGAGAGATCCTGAGGGATTTGCACAAGTTTCTAACTTCAGACATTTTTCCCTTCTTGTGCTGATCCAATTGATTGGCTTTTGGATGTATCTGTAACCGCCACGTCCTTCCTTAGCTTGTTGCTTTTTCGCTGCCCCTTAGTTAGGGAACAATAGTTGTCCCTTTTCGTCCTTTCCTGCATAAAGAAGGATGATAATTAGCCAAAGCATAACTGTAAATAATTTTTGTATTTCTTACCATAATTTCTTAATAGATTAGCGCATTGAGATATAAAAAGGATGAGAAATAAAGGAAAAGGATAATAAGTTAATAGTAAATGCATAACTTTTCCATGACCCAACATATACCTTGAGGCTTCCCTGAGGAATAAAGGTCTAAAGCCCTAATTTCAGTATCAGCACGACTATGACACTAGCAACTAGTGCTAGTGACAAGTTGCACCATACTGGCCTTGCACTTCCAGCATACTTTTTACTGGGATACCCATGCTGATCCCTAAAAGGCAAGTTTTCCAAAAGAGGACAAGAAGCTTCGTGATCCAGAGGCTTCTAGAACGATGAGCTAGAGGTTGTTCGGTGTGAATGTGGTCGAATTCTCCAAATATTTCTTTTTGATCTTATCCATATGAGCTACCTACTTAAGATGAGGGCCTTCTCCTATCTTTGGAGAGATCCTAACTCCCTTTCCCTGCCTATATGTTCATACTCTCCCATTCCCAAATGGTTGGTCTCTGATTATTTGCACCCTTATGCTCAGATAGTGCCTACATGCTACTCATTTGGCTTGGAGAAGGAGTGCTTGGGGAGCTTCAGCTTGGACTTGAACATTCACTCAAGGAGAGATTATTGATATCAAGGCTTGGCTGTATGATTCCTCATTTATTTCATTAATATTGTTGGTTCACTTTCCATAAATGTTTGTGTTAATTCATCATTTATCTTAATGCTCCTTGATTTTTTAAGTGGATTACTATCGATTATGCTTGTTGTACTTGTATGGTTTGTTGTGTCAATGATCTCTTGTGCAAGTATTCAACACTGTGAGCAGTAGAGCTGAGCCTGAGGTGCAACATATTCAAGAACTTCAACAAAGGGGTGCATTATAGCATCAGAATGAGGTAGGCCATCTTCCTCTTCTCTCATTTTGATAGGAAAGTGTCTTGTAGATTGGCACGTAGGTTGCTAGTCCCACACATTAACCTAGAGGGACCATCTCTGTCCACAAAGAGGATTTGCCTAGACAACAAAATGATGACTCCATTGGGAAAGCTATGACCTTTCCATCCATTTCTTCAATTTGATCCTTTCATTATTTTGACCAACCGTCCAGTTCTCAGTTAAATTGAGTCAGTTTTTCTCTGCACAATCACTGATTACTCCCCTAGAGTGCTAAGTTTGGATTTTTTCTTGGAATCGTTTTTGTTTTTTTCCATATTCCTCGCTCAACACAAGTTTTACCAGTGACATTCGCGCTGACAACACTTGTTTTTACCTGTACAATTGCATTGAAAACCTTGTTTTCCACTGTTTGCTTGCACTGAAAAATCAACACTATTTTTGATGTATAAAGTAGCGTTGATGACCTCGACCAATATGGGTTTGGCTATGAAAAGTAGCTGATGACCCAATCAACACGGGTTTAGCTATATAAAGTAGCATTGATCCTTGAATGTGAGAATTTTTAAGGTTTTTGCCTTAGAATCCAGTGTGTCTTGGCCTCTAAGGTCTTTTCCCATCGTGTATGTTTGGATTGGTTAGTGTTTTTGATTGATTGCCTTGATTAATTTACAAAATATGTCTCATTGGCTTCGAAGTGAGATTTGATTGAGTTCTAGGGTTTATAGTCAATTGGTCATCGCTTGTTGCTTGTCGGTGTCAATGAGATGTTGGTTTTGCTGATTGATTGAGTGTTGTTTTCTGTGGAAATTATTGAAAACATCGTTTTGCATTTCTTTTATCTTGTGTTTCAAAATTTACTTTTTGTGAAAATGCATTAGATTAGTTGCATTAAAAAGTTATTTTTTGAGATTCATCATTGAAAATAGATCACATTTTTCAGTGATTGAAAACTAAAAACTATATTAGGTGCATCAAATCATTCAAAACAAAAAGAAAAGCACAATTCATATAAGTGCATCTTAGTGAAGTAAAAATCGTTTTGCTTTCAAAAAGTTGCATTTACGAGTGAAAGGTAAAAAGCTTTTTTACTTTTGGCATTGCATTTGGAAGACAAAAGTGAAAGTTAGTGGAAGGCATTTTGCATGATGCATTTTGTTTGATGCATTATTGATTGAAATTTCTTCCCTTGTGTAGAAATTCTCACTGTAGATTACACTGATTATGCAATGTACTAAAGAAAAATACTTAATCTACTTCTACTATCAAACTTGCATAAGCTTAATCGATTTTGAGCAAGATCAAACAAAACACATAACAGAGAAGAAGAATCAATACACATGAAACACAGAAGAATACTCTGGGGAAAGCCTTAGCTAAAAACCCCTCTATCTGTATTATCATACAAGGTGGAAATACATCAATATTACACAAAGCTTTAGCTCCCACTGCTAATAGGCAATCAAGGCTTCTCACAAACCTTCTCCTCTGCCCTCCAAGCCTCCTATTTCCTTGCGCTATTTCTCCTGGGTGATCTAGCTATAACTTGTGTGATTCTCACCTCACAAACTGCTCTCACCTCTGTAGAAACTGCACAATCCTCAAGGAACCTTGTTCCTTCTGCATAGATGAGTTTCCTTTACAGGAAAATTCCTCCAACTGATAGTACAATGTCCCTATCTTTAATCTCAACTGGGTATTTGTCTCAACTGACATGCATGAGTTATTTATGAGAGAATATTCAGTTATCTAGAGAACACTAGTTGCATGCATGCATGCATTAATTGACTAAACTCACAATTAGTTCCTCAAACTGTTTGGAACTAATTTAACTGGACTTAACTTAGTTAACTAAGCTAACTAATTACAACTCAAATATAACTCATCCTTATCTCCTTAGTTAAGGGATAACTTCCTCAATCAAAGGGATAACTGTTGCATGTCTTCACAAAGACTACATGTTTGAATTTCTCCAACTAATTAACTCAAGATGAATTAATTAATCATTTTTCAAACAACTAGTTGTTGAGGTATAAAAGGTGTCTTTTTAACTCCTAATTATCATCACATTAGTTATCAATCCAGGTAAGACTTTCTATTTCAAGAGTGTACACAGTTTGTGGCTGCTATTTACTCAAGAGTAATGTTTCTAAATTGCAGTACAGTGCTTTCAAATACAAGAGTAAAAGGATGCAGCTAGCAAACTCAAATTACAATTAAAAGAAAGCTTAACTTGCTAACGAAACGAAACCAAACATTCATTCAAGTATCAGTCAAGAATATAGTAACAATAACTCATTTCTCTTTTAACTGATTGATATTCCAAAAGTATTTTCTAATCTGAACAGCAGAGATCTCGGTCTGAGAGCATAGATAACAGTAGTCGATGCTCTTTACAATGGAGAATCTCAATATAGTACGCTGAACTAAATTACTAGACTGGAAATAGAATGCTGAACTCAAATGACTAAATTTGAAATAACAATAAAAGAATATTGAAAAAAGGTAATTAAATAACAACTTGAACCAATACTTCTGCAACATGTAAAACAGAGTAAGTATGAGAATACAAAATAGCAAAGCAATGCAATTACAATAGATGGAAATCAAATCAAACCATCACACGACAAAAATTGTAAAAGAATGATATAGGAACAAAAAGTGAATCCACCAGGGCGGGGCCCATAGCCACCAGTGAACACCTCCGGATTACTTCAGTATGACAGAAGGAACAACAAATGTATTATATATTAATCATTTGCAAAATAGTTACAGCCAGTTCATACTCTGTTTCAACAACAAGAGTCGATGATCAAAGTAAAAATACAATAGTAATTTCTGAATAATCTCCAATCCCCATTCTCTTTACAATTGCTGCCTTTTATAATGGCCAAGCGGTAAGAAGGATAAAATAGTAACAGTGATCCCTCAGGATCAAGAGATCCCGAGGGATTCGCGCAATCTTCCATCTTTAGTGAACTTTCTGTCTTTGCGTTGATGATGTGATCTCCTTTGTTCTTATCCATAAATGCACATCCTATCCTTGGCTTGCTGCCTATACGCTGTTTCCTGGCTAGGGAACAATAGTTGCTCCATTTCGTCCTTTTCCTGCATAAGGTGTGATAACAGTTAGCTAAGTCGTGATGATAGATAATTTCCTTATTTTTACCATAATCCTTTGATATATTAACATTTTACTGTGTAGAAGGGATATAACTACAGAAAAGGATGATGAAATAAGTAAGATATACATACCTTTTCCATAGCTCAACACACTCCCCTGCTTACCCTTTTTCATGCCCTCATCAAAACCATGTAATTTGTATGCAAAGCAGTCAAGGAATAGGCTAGGGAAGGAATGTCATGAAGAGGTCTGAAACCATGATTTTTGGCTAAGGTTTCAAAAATGTGTCCTGTTTGTCCTTCAGGTAATTCATATATAGCTTTATAGTCTTATGCAGGATACCAGACAATAGGACTATGAAATCGACAGCCTAGCCAATATGGGCCTTCCCTCAAGATAAGGTTGCTATAAGTAACAAAACGATCCGCGACCAATTTAAAGTTTTTATAGTTGAATGGTTCTCTGTCCTGCACATTACGATTGGAAACTGTCCATTTGAATTTAGTTACTGCCAAGGAGTTGTCTTTGATAGAGAGAAAATACTCTACCCCCTGCTGGACAATTTCTTTGTGAATGGGCCCCAATACCTGGATTACTCCTTCCTTTCGCATCAAACTTCTGTGTTTGGCCAGCAATTGCATTGGTTTTTTCGGTTCACTCCTGACCCAAAGGTCCAACCCATTTTCCTGCCTCTGGAAAGTATTATGGGCTTTGAACCATTTCAACTGGTTAACAACAAATGAAATGAAACCTTGAAATTGTATATCCCCCATAAAAGGGCTAGTATTCTTTTCCATTTCTTCTTCCAATGCAAAATTATGCAAATAAAACTCACAGAGTAATCATTGAACTTTCACTCCATGGTGTTTACAACAGTTTATGAAATCTTCCATAGTTTTCAATTCTATAGATTTCCCTGCCCTGACAGCCTTAATTTTTAACTGTAAATACCTTTCTAACAAAAATAAAGCATAGTTTTTGGTAGGGGACCTGCATGCTAAAACATATGTGTATAGGGAACATAGAGTATCCCTTTGATGCATGACTGCCTCTAGTCTGATCTTTATTTGCTCAGTTCTTTCTTCTACCCTCCGATATTTCTCGAAGGCCTCACTTTCCAAAGCATTGATTTCCCGCAATTGCCTTTGTAATTCTTGGTACCTCTGTTGGGGAAGAGTCTCTTCCTCAAGCCTTTCTATGGTCAGGCGAGCCTATGCTAGATCCTCTTTAAGAGTTGTTATACCAGGATCACTGTCTCTCAAAACATCTTTGCTTGGATATCTGTCTAGGTGTTCTTATTATGAGACTGAGGACCTATACTCTAAATAATCTTATCATGGGATGGAATGCTTAAAGTATGCATTGTTTTATTATGGACAGTTGGTCTTTCTGTCTGGGTGGCCATGCTGTTGGAGGTTATTGCCTCCGTTTGAACAATTACATTACAAAAATGTACATTCTCTGTTTGGGCAGCCACTTTTGTAATGGTTGCATGCCGTTCCTTATCAATTTGAATGAATATGGGCTTGGTTTGAGTCCCAGTCACCCTTGTATCATGAAATTCGGTTTGGATGGCTGCGTTCACCATTTCTAGGGTTCTACTTGAAATTTTTCCCTTTTTTAATGTCCTTATCCTTTGCCGAAGTCTTTTCACTAAATTCTGCAGCTTCTGCTGTTCCTTTCTAAACCTCTTAATTTTTCTTTTCTTCTTTCTGGGAGGAGCAACTATTTCACTAACCGTTTCTACTCTTACCGAGCTCGGTTGCTCATTTGGGTTTTGTTCTCCAAGGGCTATGTCTTTACCCTGACTATTTTCTATTTCCTCTGTTTAGCCCACATCTTTTGTGTTTAAATTGACTTGACTAGGTTCTTCTGGAGGGGTATCCCTAGTTTGGTCTGCCTCTTCCTGAGTGGCTTCTGCCCCTGTTTCTACTTCACCAATTATTTCTTCTAATATACTTCGATTGTGGACAAAGTTTTCTTCCGATTGTGCTGCTTCAATATTGAGGTTGAGAAGACTTTCAGGGTGTATATCTTCACTCATATTGGTCAAAATCTGGGCCAATTCAACATCATGTAGTAAATCTCGTGGTGGACTTGTGCAGGGAGTTAAGGAAGGTTCTGTTTCATCCCTCTCTTCTTCACTAGCATGCTCTGTTTCCTCCTCAAGTTCTGACTCTAGGTTATCTCTTTGTTCCAACTATAAAGGTTACTCTTTTTAAGGGCTAGATAATTCTAAGGGTTGGCTGCTACTACCCAGAAGGTTTTGAGCTATTTCCTGACTTGCCTCGGCATATCGTCTACATTTTTGTGGTCTATTTACTGTGTTGGTATTCCTTTTTCTTTTTGGGGCAGGTAAGGCTAACCCCCCCCTATAGTAAACACTAATTCTTCCCAGCTGGTTTGCTGTTGGGCTAGATTGTAGCTTACTATCAGCCTAATTAAACAATGATGACTTACAACAGTTTCTATATGCCGAGATTTCTTTATGCTTTGAGTAGCGTCATGCAACAAGAATTTCAAATATGCAGGCAAGTTTACAAAACATTTCTGTTTTAAAACTGCTAATAATTTGAGGTGGCATGGTCTTACCACATCTTTTCTTCCGTCACATGTGATATAGCTCTGAACGATTCTAGCCAGCTCTGTCCATGGTTCTCCCAGATGTGAGGGTTGAACTCCTCTACTTTTGACAATTAGGTTCTGTCCCTCATCTTGAAAGGCAAAAATCGCGTCTTGTAGCCTCAATTTTTTATGCATCCATATAGGTCTGATTACTGGTAATCCAGACACCTCCAATATTACAACATCCGTTACTGTCATTTGCCTTCCTCTTACTATAGAATGATCATCCTGCAAATTCTATAAAAATTCGATAGCCACAGTTTCATTGGGTTGCTGCAGTCGTGTAAAATATGCGACCCATCCAGCGCGTAATAGAATTTCTTAGGTGGCATTAGAAATAGCTAATGTATGTGGTTCATTGCGTACTGATTGTCCTGCCATTTTGTCTGAATTCTGCACACTGTTAGCTTTAACACAGGTAACACAACAATACACAGAGCTAGCAATGGAACAACAAATTGTTAAATTCAGAAAATACTTTTTTTTAACATAGATACCGTTAAGAACTTGCTATTATGGGATATCACGTAGCTCGGTATAACCAAATAAAAGACTAACGTGTATGCAAAAGTGCTTTGGAAGTCACCCGTGCCGCCCTGAAAAATGATAGGTCGCCTTCGACCGGTTAAATGTAGGAACGACGTACTTGACAACAATCATACAATGGTAAAGATGGCAAGCTGTACATATTTATGGCAAGATCACAAAAATATCGAGTTGCTGAAATCGATGCATAGCATGAGAATTACAAATAAATATAGAGATGCCTTGGAGTGATTTGAAAAGGGAAAGGACATCTGACGTAGTTAAGATGGTATGCGGTCATTATTCCACTTAAACCGTTATGATTGACTTTTTACACGATATTTCATGCATAAAGGTTCAAAAGGAATTGGGAACATAATCTCTTTTGAAATAAAGATAAAGAAATAAGAAAAGGGGTTATAATTACTATTGATGTTGAAAAATATGACTCCAATACCATCAACAGAGCTCTGTTGCCCATAGGTATTTATAACCTTGACAGAGTTGCTTTTTCACCCTTTGGAACCATGGTCCTCTATGTATACTTAGGAAAGTGCCTTGTGATGTCAGAATGGAGGCCATTGTGCTGGCTTGGTAACTAGATGGATCACAATGCCATTCACTGGGAAGGAGTGAAATGTGGGCAGGCCGGATCGTGATGAGACCTCCTGTTCCAAGGAATTTTATTTTCTGATGTGTCCATTGGATCATATCCTTGGTGTGGTGGCCATAGTGGGAATGCCACTTCACTGCTTCCTTATGATCATGGTAGGATGGCTCATGATGAGACCCCCTATCCTTTATTTGACAAATCATAGAATTGTTAGTAAACATACATATATATTTTTTTCTTTCCTTCTTTTTTTCTTTTCTTTTATATAGCACTTCCTATTTATATATAGAGGATGGCTCAACACTCCTTAAGAGTAGGGATGGTGGAAGAAGTCTGAACATATCAATAGAAGAAAATATGCCCTTATTCCTATTCAATGATAATAAGCAAAGAGAATTATGAGAATTAGGGAAGAACCAACATGGTACAAGTAATCAGTCAATTTGAGTTATAGTGAAAATAAGGACAACAAAGTGATATAGATAGTTGTGTCCTCCCTTTTCTAATCAATACAAAGCAATCTCATTAAAGATGAAAATTTCTCTTTGATTTTCTTATTCCAGTAACCTTTAAATTATGTATCCTTGCATATATGTTTTTATTTTTTCCTTCAAAGGATTGTGAAGAGTGAAACAATATTTACAAGAAAAAATTCTCAAAAAGTGTGTTGTTCTTTAGGAGGAACATAAAAAAAATGCACACAAAAAAGGGTGTTGTTACTTAAAAGGAACCACCGCTGTTCCTTAAGAGGAACAACAGAAAGACAAACGACACACAAAATTGCTGTTCCTTAGGAGAAACAACCAAAAAACAAAAAAAATGCACACAAAATTGTTGTTTCTTAAGAGGAACAACAGAAAAAATGGGCGTAGGCGAAAGTGCTGGTCCTTCGGGGGAAAAACAAATAATGAAAAAACTGTTGTTCCTTAGAAGGAACGACAACTGTTCCTTAGGAGGAACATCAACTGTTCCTTAAATGGAATAGCGAAAAAGACTCGCATATCAAAATGTTGTTCCTTAGATGGAACAACTGCTGTTCCTTTAAAGGGAACAACAATTGTTCCTTAAACGGAACAACGAAAACAAATGTAAATGGAATTGTTGTTCCTTAAATGGAATGGCTGATGTTCCTTAGAGGGAACAACAACTGTTCCTTAAATGGAACATCATAAAGAAACACACACAAAACTGTTGTTCCTTAAATGGAACGGTTGTTGTTTCTTAAATGGAATGGCAGCTGTTCCTTAAGAGGAACAATAGTTGTTCCTTAAGAGGAACAATAGCTGTTCCTTAAGAGGAACCACAACTGTTCCTTAATTGGAACAACAAAAAAAATCCAAATAGGCGAGATTTCTGTTCCTTAAATGGAATGACTGCTATTCCTTAAGAGGAGCAGCAACTGTTCCTTAAATGGAACAACAAAAATACAAACACACAAGATTGTCGTTCCTTAAGAGGAACAACACACACAAATCTGTTGTTCCTTAAATGGAATGACTACTGTTCCTTAAGAGGGACAACGGCTCTTCCTTAAATGGAACAAAAAAAAGAAAACATCCGCAAAACCACTTTTCCTTAAATGGAACGACTGTTGTTCCTTAAGAGGAATAACAATTGTTTCTTAAATGGAACAACACAAAGAAAACACACGCAGAACTGTTGTTCATTGAATGGAACGGCTGCTGTTCCTTAAGAGGGACAACAACTATTCTTTAAATGGAACAACAATAAGAAAACACACTCAAAACTGCTGTTCCTTTAAATGGAATGATTGTTGTTCCTTAAGAGGAACAACAACTGTTCCTTAAATGGAACAACGATAAGAAAACACACGCAAAACTCCCGTTCCTTAAATGGAACGATTGTTGTTCTTTAAGAGGAACAACAACTGTTCCTTAAATGGAATAGCACAAAAATCGTATATACAGGGGACTGCTGTTCTGTAAATGGAATGACAGTTGTTCCTTAGAAGGAACGATAGCTGTTCCTTAGAAGGAATGGTAGCTGTTCCTTAGAAGGAACATTAGCTGTTCCTTAGAAGGAACATCAACTGTTCCTTAAATGGAACAACACAAAAGTTAAATAAAGAGAAAACTGTTGTTCCTTAAGAGGAACAACATATGTTCCTTAAATGGAACAACACGAAAATCTATACAAAAAAATATAGTTTATACAAGCAAAAATAGAAAGAAAAATATATACACAAAATTCAAAAAACAAATGAGTTGTTCACTAGATTGATGCTGAGCATGGGTTATCCTCTTCAACGAGAATTTGCATGGTGGAATCTTCCCGTAACTGTTGGAAAAAGGACTCCCTGGTAAGCGGTTTGTGATACAGTCGCACTCGATGACCATTCACTTTAAAAGAATAGCCAGATCCATCAATGGTTGCCAATGTAATGGTGCCATTATCATGCACTTTTTGTATCTCATAAGGTCCTAACCATCTGGTTTGGAGTTTTCCGAGGAAATCCTGGAACCTGGAATCGTATAGGAGTCCCCAATCTCCTTCGTGGAAGATCTTCTTTTTAATAAGGGCATCATGCCATTTCTCTTTTTGCTGTTGGATTCATGCAGTGTGTTGAAGAGCAGATAGCCTGATTTCATCTAATTCATTGATTTGCTGTAATCTGTTGATCTGAGCTTCATTTAAATCCAAACCCACCTCCTGAGCTGTTCTTAATGTTTGTATCTCGAATTCGATTGGGAAGATGGGTTCTTTATCAGATACTAATTGATATAGCGAATATCCCGTGGTATTTCTCCATGTTGTGCAGTATGTCCACAAGGCTTCTGGCAATCTGGAAGCCCAGTCACGTCTGTGTGATGCAATTGGCTTTGTAAGTATTGCCTCAATTTCCTAATTAGTACTCTCTACTTGGCCATTTTCTTGTGGGTGGTATGGAGTTGTAATTTTATGGAGAATATGGTAATTCTTCAATGTTGCAGCAATCTTGTAACCTACGAATTACGGTCCTCCATCTGTAATTATGTCTCTTGGTAGGCCATATCGCATAAATACTTGAAAAAGAAAATGTATCACTGAATCCTTAGTAGCTCTTGGTAGCGCCTCTGCCTCAACCCATTTAGTAACATATTCTGTTGCAACTAGTATGTATGTTTTTTGATTGGATGATGGGTTAATAGGACCAATAAAATCTAGCGCCCACCACTCAAACGGCTCGATTACTAATTGCGGGTTCAGAGGTATCTCATCAGATTGTTCAGGGCTTCCCGCCCTCTGGTAGCTATCACAAGCTTGAACATACTTTTTAACATCTTTAAAGATAGTGGGCCAGTAATAACCTGTTTGTAAGACTTTGTGACCAATTTTCCGGTCTGCAAAATGTCCGCCACACGACCCCTCATGGCATGATTTTAGAATGTAAAACACTTCATCTTCCCAGACGCATCTTCTAATGTGCATATATGTCCCGTGTGGAATAAGTAGCCCCCGATCCAAGAGAATCGGGTATTACGTTGCACTATTTGTTTGCTTTCATTAGGTGTTAGGTGCTTGGGTAATTTGCCTACTTCCAAGTAATTTGCAACATCTGCATACCATGGTGTTCTAACAGTAACAACAAATAAATGTTCATCAGGAAATTGATCCTCAATTGCTGCTACGTCAGTTGGCTTTGGCATTCGTGAGAGAAAATCAGCTACATGGTTATCTTTTCCAGGTCAATCCTTAATTATGATGTCAAATTCCTGCAAGACAATCAACCATCTTGTCACTCTTCCATTTGTAACAGGTTTATTTGCTAGATATTTAATGGTAGAGTGATCTATATATAAAACTATAGGATATCCAGTTATATAATGTCTAAATTTATTTACAGCATATATTACAGCTAAAAATTATTTTTCAGTCACAGTATAGTTTAATTTAGTAGGAGATAGATTTTTGCTAATATAATATATTGCATATGGATTTTTATCTTCTTCCTGTCCAAGAACTGCTTCGATTGCTGTGTTCGAAGCATCAGATGAAATCTGGAATGGAAAATCCCAGTTTGGGCCCCTTAGCACTGGGGCTGTTGATACAAGCCTTTTTAGATCCTCAAAAGCACTGTCACATTTATCTGCCCAAATGAAATCAATATTTCCTGTTAGTGCATATAATGGTGCAACAATCTGAGGAAAAATATTTATAAATCTTCTATAATAACCAGAAAATCCCAAAAAACTGTGTACCTCTGTTTATGTGGTAGGGGTAGGTATTAACAGAATTATTTGAATTTTAGTCGGATCTACTTGTATTCTAGCTGCTGAGATATATTGACCTAAGATGAGTCCCTCGGTTATCATCATATGACACTTTTCATGGCTTAAACAGAGCCTGGTGGCAATGCATCTTTGTAACACTTTTTCTAATGTTTGTAATGCTCGCTCAAAGTCATCCCCATAAGGTGTGAAGTCATCCATATACACTTTGAGCCCTTCAATTATCAAATCTGAAAAAATGCTGAATACAACCCTCTGAAATGTGGCAGGTGCATTGCATAGCCCAAAGGATAAGACCGTGTAAGCAAATGTTCCCCAAGGGCAGATGAAGGTAGTTTTATCCCAATCTTCAGGGGCAATATGAATCTGATGTATCCACTGAAGAAATCAAGGAAAGAAAAGAATTTCTTCCCTGCCAATGTGTCCAAGACCCGGTCAATGAATGGAAGGGGAAAGTGGTATTTTTGGGTTGCTTTATTCGGTTCTCTATAGTCAACACATATCCACCAATTTCCATTCTTTTTTGGCACCACTACTAATGGAGAGACCCACTTGCTGTCAGATATTGGGTAGATAAAGTTTACATCTAAAAGTTTTTGCAATTTAGCTTTCACAATATCCTTAAGATGAAGATTTAATCTCCATTGGGGTTGGCGAATGGGTCTAGCATCCTTTTCTGTATAGATGTGGTGCGTACACAACTGGGGATCAATTCCTTTCATGTCCGAGTAATCCCATGCAAAGGCTTATTTATATTTTCTCAGGAGTTGAACCAACTTTTTCTCTTGGTCAGTAGTCAGGTTTTTGTTAATGTTCAAAGTTTTTCCTTGGCTCAATTTCTATGGTTTTGCTGTTATAAACAGAGGTGGTTGGTATTGATTGATCATTAGTATCTTTTAGTGGATCTTCTTCTACCTCATTATCGAATACTTCTTCGATCATGTGCCATTTGAGATGGGATCCTGCTTCTGGTTGGTTAATGTAGGTGTTGATGATGTCATCTTGTGTTTGATCTTTAAATTTGAGAGCATCTTCTATGGTTAGGGGTGACCTAGTGTTTTCAGTTAGATATGATATAGGTTGTTTTTTGGTTTTGATTATTGTTAAACTTGGCTGGGCAGGAGGATATAAGGCTAAATTCTTGACATTGGTTCCTCTTGTTATGGTCATGCTGTCTGTCCGGCAGCTGATATAGGAATCTGCGATTGCCAACCAAGGTCTACCTAAAATGAATGGGTGCCCCTCTAATCGGTTTTTGGGATTGATGATGAGAAAGTCTTCTGGGCATTCCCAAGAATCTACTGACACCATTACATCCTGTAATGTGCCTTATGGTTTGACTACTGAGCGATCAACTAATTCCAACAAGGTTGCGGTTGGGTCTAGGGATGTAATGCCGAGCTTTTGGCAAGTTGTTGTGGTAAGAATATTTATTGCTGCTCCTAAGTCAACTAGTACATTAGGAAAGGAGTAGCCATTTATTTGCACAGTAACTATTGGATTTCTTGGGTTCTCATATTTTACAGGCACTTCTCTTCCTGATAGTAAATCAGATAAGGTACTGACTACATGGACACTTGGATTTTTTGTTATTTTCCTCTTTGGCTTTTTCATACATAATTCTTTAATAGTTTTTGCATAAATTAGGATATCTTGAATAGCTTGGAGGAGTGGTATTTTTATACACAAATTTTTCAATTCTCCTAGAAGATCAAAATCAGGGTGTTCTATTGGGCGAGGTATGACTAGTCTCTCTGGGAATGGTGGAGAAGAGGTGGTTGCTTGTTCATGAGTTTTTTGTCTAACCAGATTCTCTTCTTGTGGTGTTTGTTCTATAGGTAACAGATTTTCAATTTGAACATTTTTATCCTCCTCTGATTCTATTATACACCCAGATCTTAATTGAAGGTCATTGCACTCCCTTAACTCAGTTTCTGGTTTTGGTCCTTCAATAATTTGCACAGATTGAACTGGTTTGTTGTTGGGGTTCAGGTTGGGTTGGGCTAGGAGCTGCGGTCTTAAGTTAGTCTGGGGGTTTTGTTTCAATGTGTATGTTGCTGGCAGTGTGGGTTGAGATAGGGGGATCGTTCCTGTTGGCTGATTTGTAGGTTTCTTCCAGTTCGAATACCGGTTTTGACTCTACGAGGTGGAGGGTGACCATTGTGTTGAATATGCGTTATTTTTCCAAAATGGTGGACAGTAAGGAAAGTTCAGCCAATTGGTTTGATTTGTTTGATTTGGCCATGGTGGCATAGGGAATGGCTGCTGTGGCCAACTAGGGAAAGGTGGCTGATTCTACCACGTTCCATTATATTGCTAAGCATTATACTGAGGACACTGAAAAGAAGAGGATGGATCAACGAGCATACCTCTTTGTCGCGATTGCCACTGGCAGCAATGATTTAGTAGGTAAACTGGTTCTGTTTCTTCCTTCACCTCTTTATAGACTGCTTTCAGTCCTGGGAGTGTTGGGTAGCTTTCTGTTGAATGATCTTTCATACAGATGGTGCAGATTTTGATTGTATCCAACGAGCATTCTTTGTGGCTATGCTTCTTTTTGCATCTAGGACATGATATCGCCAAGTTTTTTTTCTGCTTCTGCTTGCTTTTGTTTGGCTTGCATAATGTCCAACTGTGTTGTCAGAGTCCCTAGGATATTAGTTTTGAAATCCTCTAACAGCTTGCCAATTTCTATGCGAGTTATTCCTCCACCAGAGACTTTGTTATCCCTTGTGATCATGTCACGTTCTGCTAGCTTCAATCTTGTGCTGCCTCTTGAACACCTGATGCACAAATTAATGATGTCAGATATATGTCACCTTTACCCATAATGTTTAATGTTTCAATCCATTGTTCTTTCATCCCTTTAATTAGTGTAGTTTTTAACACATTATCAGGCAAGGGCAAAGATGCATAGGAAGATCTCTAGAGATTGTATTGAAAGAGTTCTACATATTCCTCCAGTGTTTCGCTAGGTCTTGCTATCATTTGAAATATCTGATCCTTTAATTCCTTGGATCTGCATTAGTCCTAATATTTCTTTAGGATAGCAGTTTTCATCTGATCCCAGTCGTTTATAGTAGCCCACCTAATCCCATAAACCATCGTAAGGCTGCCCCTTTCAATGTGGAGGGAAATAGCTTTAGTTTTTGGGAATCAGTGGTATAGTCATACCCCCGACACAATACATCAAACTCAAATAGAAATGTGTCTAGATCTTCTGATGTCAGCCCATGAAAGGTAGGAATATTCTGGAGAGGAATGGCTTTCATAGGTGCATTAACTGTTGTGTCCACGATGGGATACTATAGTGTGGAGGTCTGAGGTGTTTGTTGGTTCTGGGCCATTTGATCAAATATGTGTCAATACCCTTCTAGGTTTCTAGAGAGTTATTCCTAGGATGACTAGAAGGGATGGAAATGAGCTTAACAACACTTCGCTGGTCTGGGACAATGAGTGTTCCTTGCTGAACTATTATTTGGGGAGATCTTGGCTCCTCAGTTTCCCTGGTTTCTTCTTGAATGAACTTAACGACACTCCATTTATCTAGGGTGCTAAGTGTTCCTGGTTTAATTATTACCTGAGAGGATCTTGGCTCATTTGTTTCCCCTATTTCTCTTCCTGCTTCATGGAGATTACTAGAATTCCCTTCTTGTAAAGAAATTGGGCGAGAATTTTCAATTTCTTGAAAACTCTGCTTAGTCTCTTCTGTTTTGCTATGCACCTCAACAAAGGCTACAAATGGTGAATTTGTGGCTGGAAGGGAGCCAATAAGTTGTTTGGAAGCAAATTTCCTAGGACCTACTGATGGCTGAGATTCGAATTTCTTAATGATGTCGTCTATGAAGGTTGATTGACCAAGGTCACCGGTCCCTTAACTTTGTCAAATTTGGGTAGTGGATTTAGATTGTTTTTAGGTTTTTTTTCTTCTTAGTCATACACACAACTCAAATATTTACTTCTACCCTAAGTTCTTAACAATTTTGCTGGAAAGCAGGGGGGGGGGTGAGCAGGGCTTTTACGTTCTTTGTACGCAGGTTCTTACCTTCTGCTTTTAATACCCAATTCTCTCCTAACATACAAACATCAAATGTATACTACTCTTCAGAAATGGCTACACTCTCCCTGGCAACAACGCCAAAATGTTGAGGTATAAAAGGTGTCTTTTTAACTCCTAATTATCATCACATTAGTTATCAATCCGGGAAGACTTTCTATTTCAAGAGTGTGCACAGTTTGTGGCGGTTATTTACTCAAGAGTAATGTTTCTAAATTGCAGTACAGTGCTTTCAAATACAAGAGTAAATGGATGCACCTAGTGAACTCAAATTACAATTAAAATAAAGCTTAACTTGCTAATGAAACCAAACCAAACATTCATTCAAGTATCAGTCAAGAATGCAGTAAAAATAACTCATTTCTCTTTTAATTGATTGATATTCCAAAAGTATTTTATAATATGAACAACAGGGATCTCGGTTTGAGAGCATAGACAACGGTAGTTAATGCTCTTTGCAGTGGAGAATCTCAAGATAAAACACTGAACTAAATTACTAGATTGGAAATAGAATGCTGAACTCAAATGACTAAATTTGAAATAACAATAAAAGAATACTGAAATAGGTAATTAAATAACAACTTGAACCAATACTTCTGCAGCATGTAAAACAAAGTAAGTCTGAGAATACGGAATAGCAAAGCAATGCGATTACAATAAATGGAAATCAAACCAAACCATCACATGACAGAAATTGTAAAATAATGATACAAGAGCAGCAAGTGAATCCACTAGGGCCGGGCCCTTAGCCACCAATGAACACCACCGGATTACTTTAGTATGATAGAAGGAACAACAACTGTATTATATATTAATTATTTGCAAAATAGTTATAGCCAGTTCGTACTCTGTTTCAACAATGAGAGTCGATGATTAAAGTAAAAATACAACAGTAATTTCTGAATAATATCCAATCCCCCTTCTCTTTACAATCACTGCCTTCTTGTGTGCTCCTTCTGATCTCCTCCTGCATGAGATCCGACCACAGTCATTTCCAATCTGGAAGTTTCTCTCTTCCATTCACTAAGTCCTGGTAGCTATGCCAGCTCTTATGAAGACCGAGGAGAGCAAGACTCACCATATCATCATCAGCTGTCGTTATTCCTACATTTCCAAGTTCATATCGGCAGATGGTGAGCTTGTTCAGATATGTAGAAATAGTGTCGCCCTTTTCACACTTGATTTTTTGAAGCTTATCCTTGAGCGCCAGCTTCCTCTGGTCACTACTGTTTTGATATAGGTCCTTCAATGTCTTCCACATTGACAATGGAGTCTCCTTCCCATGGAGACTCAAGACAATATGGTCTCGAAATCCCTCCAGAAAAATCCTCCTCGCTCTCGCCACACATTTCTTCCATTCCGCCAATTCTTGGGCATTAGCTATTGCTAGCTTGGGGACTTCTTGATCAATGAAGTCCTTCAAACCATTGTCTTCTAATATCACTTCCATGTGATCCTTCCATGTTATGTAATTCGAGCTTCCATCCAAGGCATACTCGAGTCTCAATCCATTGAATGCCATTGGTGAATTTTGAGATGTGATAAGAAATTGATTTTTGTACCTGCAATCAAGAACTTCAAACTTCGAAATTTTCCCTTCTCAATATGTTCTTCACAGCTTTGATCACCTTTGCTCTGATACAATGTAGAAATTTCTCTATAGACCAGCTAGCTTTGATACCATGTAGAAATTCTCACTGTAGATTAAACTGATTATGCAAGGTAATAAAGCAAAATACTAATCTACTTCTACTATCAAACTTGCGGAAGCTTAATCAATTTTGAGAAAGATCAAACAGAACACATATAATAGAGAAGAAGAATAAATACACATGAAAAACAGAAGAATATTCTAGGGAAAGCCTCAGCTAAAAACCCCTTCTATCTGTATTATCATACAAGGTGGAAATACATCAAGATTACACAAAGCTTTAGCTCCCACTGCTAACCAGCTCTCAGTACAATCCTCCTGGATGCTCACAGGCAATCAAGGCTTCTCACAAACCTTCTCCTCTACCCTCCAAGCCTCCTATTTCCTTGTGCTGTTTCTCCTGGGTGATCTAGTTGTAACTTGTGTGATTCTCACCTCACACACTTCTCTGACCTCTGTAGAAACTACACAATCCTCAAGGAACCTTGTTCCTTCTGCATGGATGAGTTTCCTTTATAGGAAAATTCCTCCAACTGATAATACAATGTCCCTGTCTTTAATCTCAATTGGGTCTTTGTCTCAACTGACATGCATGAGTTATTTATGAGAGAATATTCAGTTATCTGGAGAACACTAGTTGCATGCATGCATGCATTAACTAACTGAACTCACAATTAGTTCCTCAAACTGTTTGGAACTAATTTAACTGGACTTAACTTAGTTAACTGAGCTAACTAATTACAACTCAAATACAACTCATCCTATCTCCTTAATTAAGGGATAACTTTCCCCAATCAAAGGGATAACTGTTGCATGTCTTCACAAAGACTTCATGTTTGAATTTCTCCAACTAATTAACTCAAGATGAATTAATTAATTATTTTTCAAACAACTAGTGAGACTAAATTCGAATTTTGATTCTCAATTTTAATTCAAGGACAAATTATTGGAATATATCATGAAATGATATCTATAGCAATGATATTTTAGCATTTCTTGTTGCTATTTTCAACACCTTGATTAGTCTAGCTTTCATTGAAATGAAAAGTTTCCTTTTCTCATATAGTTGCATCATAGGTGTTCAGGTGACATCGTTTTGAGCCTTAAAATTGAAACTTAATTGAAGATAAACTTAAAATTTGCCTTAATTAACCTAAGGAGCATTTGGAACTTAACACAAATATCTAGAGGTCTAGGCTAAAGATGTGTTCCGACGTCTTTAAACATAGTAGTTGTTGTTAATTGCCTGCATTGTATCCAGGGGGTGAAATGTCGTTCCAGTGTGGAAGTATATCGAAGGTTATTCAATATTTCTGGGTATATCAGAGGCACTTCAATATGGAAAGTATATTGGAATGCTCTCACCAAATGGTTATGCATTATACAACGCTAACACAGACTTGTGCTCCCCATACTGTCGAGTATATATTGGGAGACCCAACTAGGTTGCTATATTTTAGCCATAGGTAACCGAGTCTGCCGCCTTGTAAACATGATACATTGAACACAACATTAAGAGAGATTGGCCACCACACATTAAGTCCTTGGTTTCAGCTAAGGCGTATATAGCGGTTCATGGATACTTGGTAAGCCCTTTTGCATAGATTACCCCTTTTTTATTTTGTTTTGTTAATTTCTAAAATCAATTAATTAACCGCGAAAAAAAATCGTTCCTATGGAAATAATCCTTATTAGATCTTAGGTTGATACCAATGGCAACATTTCCTGAGTTTACCAACCAAGGAAACCCCCCTGATAGGAGTCCTAGTCATATTCCTTCTTTTGGAAATGTTGGTGCTCCCTATATGGCAACGTTGTCCTTTCCTGGATTGACCATTGGTCTATTAGTTTGGTTATTTTCGACCTCGATGATTCCACGCATCCAAACTGCTTTTGAACCAAGTTCTCCTCCACCTAAACAACATCAACCTCATGTTGATCCTAAAGTTTACCTCTCACCTTCTTCACCTATTTCTTCACCCCGTTCTTCCTCTTCGCCTAGTGAAAGTCTGGATTCTACTAACCAGGAAGATAAGAAGAAGAAGAAGAAGAGGACAAAGAAGAAGAAGCAAAATAAGGAAAGGGACAACCAAGCAGCCATTGCTATGGATGCAATTGATGTAGATAAATCTTCCAACCAGTGCCAGGAAGTAAAATTCCCTTGCATGTTATGTAAGGGTGACCACCTTCTTTGGAATTTTCCTAGTATTCCCAAGGTCTTAGAAGTGTGGTTCACAGGTTCACATAGACCTTTGTCATTAGCCTCTGGAGTTCATGTTGGTGATAGACCCTCAAATAGTGATACTAAAGCTCATGGGAAAAAGGGAAATGTCAATTTTCCTTCTAAGTTGTGTGAAGGTGATCATCCCATTCACCTTTGTCCTCTTTTGGTTGAGGCTTCCAAAGAGTTGGAAAACCTTACAACTTCCCAACCTCGTCTTCTAGCTAGTTATCGGAAGCTTTCCCATGATCCTTCACTAGTTAATTAAGTGATTGATCAAAAGACATCTTTTGTCAACCCCACTCTCTTTGAAAGTGAGTTTCGTGTGTTCATTCTTGACCAAATATTGGTTGAGAAAATGGTAGAATTGGCTTCACCTTCAATTAACCATGCCTTTTCGGTAGAGAGTGAACCTCATACTTCTTAGGTTCTTATGGTTTCTTCAGTTTCCAATGAATTGGAGGGAAATTCTCCCATTCCCGAGGTGCATAAGAGAAATTCTCGTGTTCCCATAGAGAAAGAGGCTAGCATTCACATTCCTACGACACCCCCTCCTAGTAGTTTGGTCACTTCTTTTGATTGTATTCGACTGGCAGGATATCGCCTTCCATCTTATTTTCCTTTCCAGATTATAGTACATGCTTATAATTTGGTTGTACCGAGCACAGTGATAGATGAGGGTGCATCTATTAGTATTCTATCCTCAACTACTTGGAAAGCTTTAGGTTCTCCTCAGCTTGTCCCCGTCACCCAGAATATGTTAGCTTTTAACAGAGGAACCAGTAAACCATTAGGGATCCTTCCTAAGTGGTCTTTACTTTGGGAGGAAGGACTATCTATATAGATGTGATGGTTGTCCAAGGCCCTTTAGATTTTAATCTAATCCTTGGTCATGACTATGTTTATGTCATGGGCGCTCTTGTTTCTTCCCTCTTTCGAGTGATGTGTTTCCCACATGAAGGAAGCATTGTGATCATTGATAAACTTACATTCATTGGTCCTAAATCAACTCCCCATCAACCATCATCCCTAAATGGTTCTTATTTACAAGTTGTATCACCCCCACCACAGGTGAATTACGTGGCCACTTGTTCTATGCCCACATCTACTAGTGATCTCGTAGGTGATGTAGTACATCATGTACTGGGGGCATTGGAACCCGATTTTTTATTTGGATCCCTAGAGATATATCCTTTCGAGAGTGTTGTTATCCTATCTGATGAGAACCTCTTGGAAGCCATGGCCTCTCTTGGATTGTGATAAAGGGTCTAGAGCAGAGTTCCTTGTCTTGTGTCAAGCTCGTTAAAAAATGAAACAATGGCCACGAGGATAGTTCTTTTACTATGTCATCTTCGTTAAAAAATGAAATAGGTATCCATGAGTAGGGTTATTCTACTTGTGTGAAGCTCATTAAAAAATAAAACAAGGTTTCATGAGCGTGGTTCTTTTCTCGTGTCAAGCTCGTTAAAAAATGAAACAAACCCCGTTCCAATTTGAGTCTTTGATTATATCTCATAAAATCCCAGTTGAGTCTTTCACTTGATCTCATAAGTGAACCTTCATTCCATCCACTTAGGTGAATGAAATGAAGCTTGGGGGCATGTTCCTTGAGTTGAGTCATTATGTTGGGGGCATGCAAAATTATCTCAAGCATAGTTTATCTTTGTTTCAAGCTTGTGTAAAAATGACACGAAATCCAGGCATAGTTTTTTCTCATGTTTCAAGCTTGTGAAAAAATGAAACTATTTTGAAGTATCCTCAAGCATAGTTTCCCATGTTTCAAGCTTGTGTAAAAATGAAACCATTTCCCTCTTTACATCTTGTGATTGCCATTTTTCTCAGCCTATTTTTCCAAATGAGCCTTGGTTTTTTCATTCCATCGTTACCATCTTTTTGCTCGATCAGATGATTTCACTTGGTTGTTTTACCTTTGCCTGGGGAATATCTGCGATGAGTGGTCTTATTATCCAACCTCTTGACCTTTACATGTTTTCAGTAGTTCCATCATCACCAGAACCAGTTGCTAGCCTTTAATACCACTCGTTCCTCCAAGTGGAGTCCTCTTTCAACTCTTTTCAGACTCCAAAAATATGAAAAGATTACCGGAAACTTGTCTTTTCTAATTCGTAAAAGTAAATGAATTGATGTCGTCTCAGTATACATTTACCCCTTTTTCGAGCTGGGATTGACTATTTACAAAAAAAGAACACCTTGATCGACTTGGTCAAGAGGTTCTCTCGAATATTGTTTTCTACCTTTTCGGGTTCGAGAGACAAATTACGAAAAGGGACCTAATGGAGTTTTCTTTTTCATATCTTTTTCAAACTCTCTAAAAATGAAGAATACACTGAGTTACTCTTTCATCAGGCTCATAAAAATTAAACGATGAAAGACTTGTCACCATAATGAGCCCGAGTTTCTCCTTCCTAGGACTTGTAAAACTTACTAGGAAGGATTCATCAAAAGGGTGAACTTATACGGCAAGCATATGGTATCCTCTTTAAGCTTGTGTAAAAATAAAGAGGTACTCACTAGAAATAGTGGGGAAAAGTGAAAGTGAAACATCTCTTGTATAGATAGCATGTCGCTCTTAAACATGACACTCATCTGTTTCTCATGTTGGGTTTGGGATATGCTTGCTTAGTCACTTGTCTTTCTGGGTTTGGGTGATCCATTTTGCCTCTCATCTAACTATTTCATTTTGTCATCATGACCCTTGGTCTTATGTTGAGTCAAATGGTGCCACACTCCAGAGTCATGTCGCCGATATGTTCAAGAGAAGTCCTATCTATAGTTTATTACCTATACATTGTTTGACCTTTTACTACAATCTTGGATCGTACTAATTTATTCCACTTTATTCTTTGTTTCGTGTTGATGAGAGGGAATCATTATGGCCCTCCTTCGACGAGTCACTTCCTGTCGACTTCAGCTCATTATCCAGGAAGATGACTTAGAAACTCTCTTTTAGTACCTGTTGTAGTGGCTACAACCACCCTCCAAAATTTTTCCTTAGCCTATTTTGGAGCCTCCCTACCAACCTTTCACAACACTTTGTTTTGCTTCGTCAAGTACTGAAGCTTCATGTGATTTCCTTGCACAAAGGCAGCTTGTCGATCACAGTTGATCCATTCCCCTCACAGGCCGTTCACACAGACTTGGTCTAGCTACAGGCTGAGTAACTTCCCTTTGAAAATTGCACATTTTTGGAGGGAAATGAACCTTCCCTCCAGGAATTGTGCAATCCTCTCTGACAACCTACTAGGCTCTAGGATTGCGCAATCTTGCCAGCCAACCCTCCTAGTAGGATTTGCGCAAATTTTCCCAGCAACAGGTTATTCAGCCCAGTATTTGTGCAAATTTGGGTAGCAGTCAGTTGCTCGACCCAGAAATTGTGCAAACCTCCTAGGCAGTCAGCCCAACTTCCAACTAGGAATGCACATTTTTCCAAGTAGTTAAGCAGCTACATGCATTAATAGTCTGGTTGACCAGTTCCACCTGGGACCAAGGAAACTTGACTTGCATGCATGTTGGGTTGTGTTATATTCTTTCCACGACTAGCCCAAGTAGTGAACTGGGGGGTTAGAGGGGGGGGTGGAGCCCTCCCTTCATTGTGCTTTTGTGTAGTGGCCGCCCCCCCCCTGTCTAGGGGGTTTGAGGGCTACGACGTGATTTTTTTTTTTGGACCCTATATTACGTTGGGCGGACCTACCTATGGTTTTCGGTCCATGGTTTTGGACGCGATGGTTTTTTGGTCCATGGTATTGGATGCTTCGACATGTATAAATATGTATTGTAACATTGAAAGGAATATAA
>APFE031745850.1:350297-453331 GCA_000404065.3 Pinus taeda
CCCCGGGAATTTTTTTTTTTGGACCCTATATTAGGTTGGGTAGACCTACCTATGGTTTTTGGTCCATGGTTTTGGACGCTATGGTTTTTCGTTCCATGGTATTGGATGCTTTGGCATGTATAAATATGTATTGTAACATTGAAAGGAATATAATGAAAAATCAATTTGGTAGTCCCGATTTTGGGATCCAGGGGAAAATCTCTCTGTATATGTGTTTTATGTGTTATGCTCTCGCATTATTTATTTCCTGTGTCTTAGAATTCGTATGTAGGTAATTTCTATATGGGGTTAAAAAATACAATGCATGCATGACTTGATCTTCCTAGAATAACAAGAGACAACATGAAAAAGGCATCAAATGATTTAGTGAGCTATTTTTAGCAGCCGGGGTTACTTGCAAAGTTGTTTTAGAAGTTTCCCTCCAAGTGTCACATTTTCCTAGATTTGTGGCATCTGCGTCATGAGACTAAACTTATTTATTTGATGCATAAGAGCTCATTCATTCACATCAATATTGGAGCTCTAACATCCCACAACACATCAAGGATGCTTCGACACATCCGACTCAACTATTCATAGGTAAGTGTCCTCAACTTGTCTTTTTCAACATTTCTGTCGCTTTTTGTGTATTCACATGTGTGAGTGCTATTTGCTTGATTTATTTGAACGGTTACTATAGTTTACATATATTCTAGCTTGTCCTAGCTCTGTTTTAGTTTTCATTGCTATCTCGCTGCTTTCGCATGCATGAAACTGTTTTCCATCGATGTTTGCCCAACCAGCGAACTATGTCACCCACATGCATATTGATATGTCTGCTGAATCTTTCATTCATGTTTTGTGTGCATTGCTAATCACTTCTACTATCACTTAGTGTCGCCATGCATTTGACTGTCCTAGTTGCTTTCAATTGCCCGTCGGCGAGTCGGGCCAACCTTGGCCCGGGATTTGCCTTCACCAAGGTTGCATTGCACAATTTGGGGAAGGAAGGCTCACCTTCCACTCTAGATTTGCACATTCTTGCCCAAGACTGGCCTCTAGGAATTTTTTGCACATTTCTAGAGGATAGTGGCTGCTTGGCCCAAGAAATTGCGCAAATTTGGCCCTGGGCCACCAGTCCTTTCCAGGTGGAAATGCACAATGCGCAATCCCAACAGCTAGCTGCCTGACTGCATTGCGTATTTCGCAGATCCAAGAGCTAGTCCTACATCCCAGATAGCTCATACTACCTTTTGTGTAGTTCTAGTAGCCAGTCGCCCAACCTTCCAGTGAAATTTGCACAACCTTGTTCATCAGTTCCCCAGGTATGTGCTGTGTCCTTCGCTGGATTTGCTTTGTTTTCACTGACATATTCCTTGTCATTCATGTTGGTTGTTTCTAGATCTTTCAGGTGTTCATCTGTCTCAATGGCTTCCAACAGAATAGGATCTCAGGACAATGATGGTATTGCAACTAGAGAAGTAGTTGAGCAGATGTCCTCTAGTCTGTCGATTTACGAAGATACGAAGTTGTATCTAGCAAGGACATCAAACTAAAGTGGTAAGAGATGAATGAAATATTCGTAGGTACTTTTGGGGAAGACCTTGAAGACTGTCATGTGTACATGAACATTAATAAGTCCAGCTTGTACCAGATTTCATGCAGATACCCCGCGTTCCCATGTGCAGACATGATTCACTGGATCGTCTCTCACATTGACCTCGAGATGATGACCTTGAGCAGTGTCAGTGGGACGAATCTTGCAACCTTCTGGGCACAAGATTACAATGATATGTATCAGATGACCGAGCCCATGAATGTCATGACTCCCCCATTTAGCTTGCCCAACAACAGAGCTCAATCAAGAGACATTATGAAGGATTGGGTAAAGGAGCTAGCTTGTTTTAGGATGACACCCAACCAGATCTATAAGACAAAGATATTAAGGAAGGCATACCAATACTTGGTCATATTCACATTCTGATTGAGTGGCCAATCAAGCACTGAGACCTTCCCTCAGAGCTGGGTGATCGCTCTGGACCAACTGGCTAGAGAAGGAAGACCTGCAACTGGTTCGACATACTGGCTCACCAGCTGAAGGAACAATTCACGAAGGCTCGACAATAACCCAATGGTATGCATGCATATATTTATATGTCCGCTTACATGCTAGATGTAATCTGGGCCCGACATGAGTTCCCGGGCTTGGAGTGGGCATGTTCAGCTACGAAGACTATTGTGAACACGTATTTCAAGCTATTGTCCAAATGCAACTTCAGAGGAGTGATCATACCAATGTCTGACCATTTTGTCACCCGAGTGTACAGGTTGATATTCAGACAAGATCTACCCTACATGTCAGAGGAAGTGATGAAGGCATTGCTAGACATTGCAGATTGGTATGCCTCATCGTTCGACACGTTCATCCAAGTGTTCAGTGCAGATAAGTCTCTGCATGTTCTTCCAAATTTCGCCTTGGACGTGCTTGTCATGTAGGAAGTAGCGTACCATGTCTCGACGAGATTGATAGCTAGACTGCAGTAGAAGAAGAAGGCACCTTGGCCCACTCTTCTATTGCAGATTGGTTTATATGAGATCTGGAGTATCAAGCAAGAGGATGTCAAAGTAGAGCAAAAGAGGAAGTATCCATTCGATCTCTGAAGCTTCAACCCGTATGACCCACACTGTATTGTGAAGGATCACTACGCGAGAGTTCAGTCCAACTAGATCCATGGGGCATGTCATTGGGCTGAGGAGGACTCATGGAGGTACTGTTACAATTCCTCCAGACCCAATGAACAGGTCGGCTTCACCGTAGAGTGGTTAGCAAAGCAACATGAAACAACATCATAGAGAGCACCAACAATAGCAACAATAGCAACAACAACAGAGGCAGTAGAGACAAGCATACCTATGCGTGAAAAACAGAAGAGGAAGATTGTCAACTGCATGGAGGAGGAGAAAATATACAAGTTTGAAGCAGATCCACTTGTAGAACAAGCATCTATGGATATTCAGAAAAAGAGGCAGCAACGCAACAAGCGAATCACGCAAAGACATAGGGATAAGAAGAGAATGGAAGAAGCAGAGAAGGAGGGTCATGAGTTGAGGGAGCAACTCTAGAAAGAACAAGAACTAGGCTAATAGGAGAAGGAAGCGTAGCAGCTGCAGATTCAACACGGGGTGCATCACGTACAGACAGACAAAGAAATGCCCATACAAGTAGTTGATTCATCTAATAGTTGGCATTAGGTGAATAAGGTGAACCATCACAGGGGCAAGAATTTTCTCATGAGATAGAACATGCGCTTTAACAGTTGGACGCAGACATGGAGCAACAGGAGTTGGAACAGGGTACTGACCTCATGCCTCATCAAAAAGAGGTCGAATCACCCACTTCATTGCATCCTAATGATGAGCAAGTCTCAAATGACCAAGGAGGCACTCAGATCCTTGGTGGTCAACCAGAAGTAGAGGTGCACAACATCTCCTTTGAGAAATATCATCATAGAGTTGTGCATTCTTAGAGAGTACCAACTCCGGAGGACCAAAAATCCCCTGCACAATTTGAAGAGAAAGTGATTGTGATTGATGTGCACAAGCATCTAGCTGCTTTGGCCGATGCAACTAGAGTGTATGCCGAAGCCACTAGCTCCAGCGTTGATTTTCTCATAGCTGAGAACGAGCAAATGGCGAAGGAACTACAAGTGGCCTAACAACGAGGAGACTTGGTGATAATGTCCATCCATGCTGAACTGAAGAAGGAAATACTATATGAAGTATTGTCCGTGGACATAGTTATGTGAGCATTGTACTCCAAGTTTGGTACCGTGCATCCAGAAGTCTTTCATCTCCACGGATGGCAATGATGATGTGCGAGAAGAGCATGCATCTTGAAGAAAATACATGCTGCTGTTGATAACATGCAAGCATGGACGATGAAGTATTAGGGAGACCCACTTTACTTGCCAAAGATGATGAAGGGGAACATGGTCGAGCTACAAGCACGTATCTAGAGTCAGATCCAAAACTATGAAGACCTACTGCAACTCATCACTAGCATATAGGCTTGCCATGCATGAGTATTCAAAAGCATGGATGTTATAGTGCACACTCAGGCAATACCATCACTTGGGACTCTCACCTAGATGACGATAAAGAATCAGGTCCGACAGGAGCTTGACTTGTACTTCGATGAGTTGATGCACACCACCAGTAGCCAAGACTTGCCTATTAATGCAGACATCGTGCACAAGTATGTTGCTGGTCAGACCACACTAAAGAAAATGATGAACATGCTCACAAATGAGTTGGACAAAGGAGCCCGAGTAGTGTACCTAGATGCTATGGAGGAAAGGTTCAGGTTTCAGACGGATGTCACAATAGAACATATGGACACTATCAAGTACTACCAATCTTAGCATCAATATTTCATTGTTGATTAGCATGAGGATGTCGAGCAATTGGACTTCTATGGTTGTCTGAATCTGAATGATGTCTAGTTTGGCTTGTCCAAGCCATTTTTCATATGGGTACTTGTGCATTGTAATGTTGGGTCATGTTAAGTGTAAGTCAAGTGTCAAGAGTGGATGTAACAATCATAGAGTAGGTGAAGAGTCATGAGGGTAGTTGAATGGTCACAAAGGGGAATGTCAAGGGTCACCCCACCCTTTTCTATAAATAGTCCCTCATAACTCATTGTATAGGCTTTTGGTCAGCCAAGATTCTACTAAGACTATCTTGAAGCAGGCTTGGATAGTATTGTAATGTGCCTTGGCTTCTCCACTACATGGAGCTAGTACATCTCTTTGGAGGAGCAGGCAGATGTGGCTGTAAGGTTCCACTATTGGGGCTAGCAGGTCTACATGGATGTATTGTATGATTTTGACTTAAACTTCTTTATATAATAAGGGCCAACACATTTTTATGCATATGTTGTTATTGTAGTTGGAATGCTCTGGTTGCTTTAATGATATATGTTGTTTAACTTACGTACTTGTGTATGAACTGATTCACATGAAATTACATGAATCTTGCTATACATCAGATAGACCTTTCACTTGAACCTTGCTATAACAACCGTCGCACTCATCTCGGATTGATCCTTGAGTGCTGTATGTGTTATCTTACCTTGTATGATGTGAATGCCACATTTGAGTGGACTGCTTCGCCGGAAGCTGTGAATGTCCTTTGTGTTGTGTGTTCCTAGCCGAGTTGGGACTGATCCCTTTCAACCTGGAACTCACCTTCACTTCCTTCCCCCTTCGAAGTGTTATAACCTCTCATACACCTTCCTTGATTCACTGCATCAGTCACACCCTTGCTACTGACAGAGTTATCTTACTTGCCTCTGTGCGACATTGCGGTCAAGGCATTACCTTACGACCCACTGCTGGGACTCATACACCAAATAGTCTGAGGTCTAATTGGGACTTCTTACTGGGGATATCCCCTTGACATGTTGGTGGGTCCAACACCATCAACATTTATGGTGCTAGAAGGAGGGCCTGATGACAAGCAGTGTCCTTTCATCCAGTTTTAAACCTTTGCATATCTTTCATGGAGTCTTGAACTCTTCTTCCCCCGAGCTGTTTTTTGAATCGTGAATATGTCTCCATGTCAGGGAAGGTTCAATCTCTTGTCCACTCACACGTATGATGGTAAAGGCGAAGTGGCCTGGATTGAGCACTTACATAACTTTATTTCCATGATTCTTGAGGAAGATGAGTTTTCTGATGAACATGTCGGTTTACTGCTTGCATACACACTTCATGAATCTCCATTTCATTGGGTGCTCAACCTACCAGCTGACACCATGCACTCATTTGAGTACTTCTGTGATATTATTGAAGACAAGTTCTATCATTTTGGTCCAGACCATCTTGGTTGGAAACTATTACAACAACGGAGGGCTCTGCATGAATCTATTATTGATTTTTGGCAGCACTTCCATGACTTGTAGTTTGAAGCTCCGAGGAGCCAGATGAAGTTTGCTTATCTTTGGGACCGGTTCAAGTATTGCCTTAATAAATCTATCTGTCCTAAGAGGAAGCTTGATATCAAGCATTGCTCAATATTCTTCATTGATGAAACTGCACAATCTCATGTGGGAGCGGGCACTGCCTCAATTGACTGTCCACCTCCCTCTCATTCAAAAGCTCCACCACTGCCTAGTGATGTTGAGGATCATGCTCACACACTTATTCATCCTTCACATTCTCCCAACATCACTCCACTCAATTTTCGTGTAGATTTGGTTGTGAGTCCTTTGGTTTCTCATATGCATTATTTTTTTCGACCTCCGTCTTCGCACTCAGGTGTTCCTCCAGATGATGTTGTCTTGTGTTTATCCATTCTAGACTCTTCACTTGTTGTGAATGAGGAACAATCCACTGACGGAGTTGGTGTTGCATAACCAACATGCACTATCATTCATGAAGAGTATGAGTGGGAGCTTAAACATCAACACTCGGAGAAGGATGACTCTTTTTCGTCTGATCTCCCTCTGTTATTTCCTAACCTCTTTGGTGAACCCGCCATCCATGATTTTGCATGTGTATCTTCATCCAAAAATGCACCCATTGTTGATCACTCGCAGGAATCACTAGATGTTAGTCCATCATTCAACAACGAAGAGGATAATTTACTCGTTGAAAATTCAATTGATCCTTATACCTTTTCCGGAAACACAGAGGATGAGTTTTTTTGCTTTTCATCTACCCCTCTGTTCGATTCATCTGATCATGAGGATGCCGAAGAATTCATTGATTTTTCTAATCATGGTAGTCGTGATCCATTTTCTTCCATTTTTTATCACAATCATGAATCTATCGTAGTTGATCTTTCAAAACTACCAATGTATGATGATCTACCTGATGATGAAGTTGAGACACCCAAGACTGTCGAGGCACTTCAACCCGAGTGGATGGTTATGTCAAGTCCTCGCTCTCTTAGGGTTCGTCTCACTTTCCTAGGAAAACATACAAAGGATTAAAATAACAATAAAAAATAAATCAAAGCAACATTTTCACTTTGCGCTAACTTAGAAATTTTTTATTTATTTTATTTTTTCAAAAATAATATATATATATAATATATATATTATATATATATTATATATATATAATTTATCCATTTTTCATTTTTTTTCTTTTGATTTTTTACTTATTTTATTTTTCTCATTTTTATTTTCATTTATTTATTTCTTTTTTATTTTATTTTATTCTCTCTTTCTCTTTTTTTTTTTCAACATAAAGGGAAAAGTAGAAAATAAACTAGGGTAAAAATAAGTTACAACATCGGATCCATCTGAGGACTACTTCCCCCTATGGGATACAAATAACTTGCAGATCCATGTTCCTTCTCCTCGGGCTAGGTATTTTTAATGAACATGGTTGCAAGAATTTAATAATGAATATAGTGTTTGAGGTATTTCCCATTGACTGACAACGAAAAATATTGTCCTTCTAGGTTGCGCAAAATGAAACTATTATTGCCCTTTACTTCTGCAATGCTGTAAGGCCCCAACCACAAATTATCAAACTTTTCATGCTTGCCTCTTTCCTCTTTTTTGGCATCCCATCTTAAAATTATATGAACTTGTTTAAAATATCTTTCGATAGCCTTCTTGTCAAAAAAATATTCATTTTGTTTTGATATTGACGAAGTTTGTGCTGAACTTCATCTCTATCTTAGATTAACTCAGTAGTCTCATTGATTCTCCTTGAAAAATCATGAGCGTCTTCATATGATTCCTATAAAAACTTCATGACTAGAAATGTTAGCTGTGTAGGGGGAATTGCTTTATTTCCATATACAAGTTTGAAAGGGGACTTGCCACTAGATATTTTGGGGGATATTTTGTTTGCCCAAACTATATATTTAATATGACTATCTCAACTTCCTTTGTGATCTGCCAATACTTTCTTAATAACCTTAACCAAACTTTTATTTGATGATTCTACTAACCCATTACCTTGTTGGTAATATGGTGTACAATAATGCAATGAAATATGATATTTTTGGAAAAAACTCTATCATTTTAATGTTGTTGAGAGCCTGTGAATTGTCTGTAACTATTTGTTTTAGGCACCCAAATCTAGAAAATATATTCTCTTCAATGAATCTCATGACCACTGTATTAATTGCATTCTTGACAAGAATTGCTTCTACCAATTTGGTGAAGTAATCCATGGCAGTTAATATCCATCGATGTTGGTTGCTAGAAGATGGAACTATTTCACCTATGAAACCTAATCCCCATTGTAAAAAAAGAGCTTCAGTTAAAACTGGGACAAGGGGAAGTGTTTCTAGCATTTTCTTTCTAGCAAATATATAACATGGGATACAACTTCTTACCTTTGGTCCAACCTGTGCAAAACTTTTGGGCCGATAGAAATCTTCTCTCAAAATTTTGTATGCAGTTGCCTTCCAGGCATAATGTACTCCACAAATGCCTTCATGAAACTGTTCAATTGGTCCTTTAGTTTCACTTTCAGTCAAATATAATAAAAGGATATTCAAAGGATCCTTCCAATAAAAATTGGCATTTCTAATACCCTAGAGTCTAAGAGATCTGGATTGATTCTTTGTGAATTTAGGAGGATACTTTAAGTCTCGAAGAAAATTCACTATGTATTTATATCAATCTGAAAGTAAAAATTTGTCATCAATATGTAAAGGAATAGGAACTAGATCTAAACTGGAAGAAGGTTCTTCTGGATTCTTCTCACTTGAAATCTGAGAAGGTTCTTGTGGATTCTTCTCACCCGAAATTTGAGAAGGTTCTTGTGGATTCTTCTCACCTAAAATATGAGAAGGTTCTTGTGGATTCTTCTCACCTGAAATATGAAAAATGGTGTTTATACCAAGAATATTACAATTTGATTCATCTGAAAGTTTAGCTAAACCTTGTCCTTTCACCAATTTGGTAGGTCTAATATCTATATCAAACTCAAGTATCTTGACAATCCTTCTTCCACTCTTTCCATTTATGTCAGGTTGTGTTAGAACTGTTTTTATTGCATTGTTGGGGATGTTATCACTCAGATTTTCCTAGAAGTTGTAAGAAGAGGAAAGGGGTCTGAGGTAACCACAAACCAACTTTTGGGTACAAAATCTAGCCTACTGTACCTAGAGAGGGCTCTCTCTTTAGGATTTAGCTTTGTTTTATAAGGTTTTAGGCTAGTTATGAAATCTTTGGGATTTTAGTTGAGTTTGGTGGTGAAATTCAATAGCAGAGGGTTGGAACTGAATAGTTCAGTCCATTCAGCTAATGGAGTCAAAAGAAATGGTTCAACTGGATTTAGTTTCTCAGCAAAGGATGGTTTCACAAGGCAATATAGCTAAAACAAGGATCAAATGGTAAATTGATAGGATGGGATGGGCTTAAAAGGTATGAAGGGCAATTAAGAATCCTTCAACATGTTTTAAGAGAAAAGAACTTGAATGATCACCAGTAATGAGCAACTAAGAATTCTTCAATAAATGATCAAAATGATTAAACTAGGAAACAAGAGCAATTAAGATTCACTGTTTATGCTAGTTCAGAGGAAAACATCAAGAATATAAACGATTGAAAACAGATTGCACTGAAGCACTTTCTGAATTAAGATTTTTCGTTTAAGTATTCAGATATGAAATATAATTGATATAATAAACAAAAGAACAGTAACACTTGAGATATAAATACTTATTTGTCCAATGTATTTCTCATGAATCCTGTGAAAAGTCCTTTGTATTAATTCGTCATCCAACCAGCCATGAAAGTTTTTTCCAACAACACTTTATTCCAAAATAATAAGTTTTTATAGCAATGTCTAAGAATCCACCCCAAGATACTTCAAATCAAGAAGTATTTATACTAATTGTAAACTGAAATATCTTGAAAAAAATATCAAGATTAGGTTCACAAATATCTCCAACTGTTTACATTAATAGAACTTAAATAAAGGACATTCAAAACTAATGAATCTATTTGGCACTATTTCTATGGATTTATGGTGACAAACAAGAGAAAGTCGAATTTTATAGCAACTCTTAGTTGATGATGAGGCATCCTAGTCACTAACTGCAATTCATGTGATAGAATAGTTGTTGCTATAGGTAGCAATACAACTACCTTGAAGTTTGATTCAATAGTTTAATACTAGTTATGGGACAAGATGAGTGGAAAAATATGGACAGTATGGAGATTCCTTGTGTGTATGAGGACACTCCAAGAATAGAAACAAAAATAAGTCCTCGAGTGGGATATCTGCAAAAATATCATTCAACAAAAATGAGTATGGATTGGGCTACACCAAAGATGATAGCTTTTATGTTCAACACTAATTCAACCCAATTAAGTTTGTGAGTGCACAATTTGTTAAAGAAGTTAAAAATATTAACAAAGGCTATCAACATTGTCAAAAAGTGTGTCAATGTTTTGATATCCATCATCGTCTTCATTGTGGGAGGACAAATCACCTATTAGAAATATTTTGAAATTAGAAGGCTAAGAAGAAAGTTAATTATGGATAGATAAATTCTTAGAGATGGAATCAAGAAGTGAATAAATTATGAGTCTTATTTCTTAGCCAAAACATAGATAAACACAAAACTATCTAAAAAAAATGAACAAAGGGAAAATATTTCAACCAATGACTCAAACAAAAAGGTACTCTCCACACCTTGAGGGGAGGGAAAATCATAACCCTACTACAACTTTAAACGAGGGAGTATATTGATGAATTGAACATGGTTCCTTGTAACCATAAACTACTACATTATCCAAATCAAAGAAGATTGGTTAGTCGTAATAAGGAAACAACTACATTATTCAAAGAAGATTGGTTAGTGGTCATTAGGAAACCAATGCATTATTCAAAGAGATAACAAAACAAACTAAAATGTTTATATCAATAGATAAAAATTTTCTTACCATGGTATTAAAGGTGTTGAGATGCTCTATTACCGAGTATCCATCCTTCATCCTCACGTTATTCATCTTTTTCTATAGGAACAATTTGTTCATGAGAGATTTAGGTTGGTACGAAGTCCCTAACTTGTCCCACACAACCTTCATTGTAGCTTCCGGTGATACATTCAACATTACTAAATCTAAGATACAGAAATGTATTGTTCTCTTTCCCTTTCGATCCAACTTTGCTCAATCTTTTGTTGAAATTATCATTGGTTTAGTACTTGGATCTGGTGTGATGCGCTTATATTTATCCACCAACATATCCTCCATATTGAGCTTACAAAACTCAAAAATATGACCATTAAATTTCTCAGTCTCTATCTCTCCATTGTTCATTATCTTCTTTCATTGTAAGAATCAATTCCATAGATGTGCCACTGAACACAATCTACCACATCCCTGATAAAAACCCATCAAGAACAAATACATCCCCTTGAACCTGAAACCTAACTCTGATACCAAATGTAGGTTTTAACCTTGTACAAAAATTACATGCAAATGAATTATTCAAATAGAAAAATAAACAATGGTGAGAATAGAAAAACAATATATAGAGAGGTTTTCCCCTCGATCCCAAATCGGGACTACAAGATTGATTTTTCGTTATATTTATTTCAATTATATATATATATATATATATATATATATATATATATATATATATATATATATATATATATATATATATATATATATATATATATATATATATATATATATATATATATATATAATATATAAGCATTCATAAACCCAATCTTATTAACATGGATTAGAACATAACGATAGTCCCCTGGTGAGAACTCCCACAAACATCATGCCAAAATTGATGTGCAAAACCTATGCACAAAACCATGGGTAGGTCCACCCACCATCCTTTAGTCTACTCCCCATCCTTTGGTCTACCCAAATATTATTCGGTTCACATAAAAAAAATTCCCAACATTCATGGAATAACTGCTATGATTATTTATGACAAATTTTTGTAGTATCTAAATGTAGTACTGATTTTTCTCTGTTTAGGATGAAGAACCATTCATAATTTTATCTTATGTAAAAATACATCAGATACAGAACTACATCCATTCATCAAACAAATAACACATTATCAGGATAACACAGTAACAAAATTACTTATTTCTTTAGAATATTTGGGCTAGCACAAAACTACTGAGGAGAAAAAATAATCCAACCAAGTGAGTTTTCTTCTAGAATAGTTCTTTAAATAGGGATTGAAATAGGTAGACCTAGAATTTTTTAACCACACTAGGTCGATCTAGGTTTATTAGATATCTTCCAAGTCTAAAATGGTATTACACTAGCTAACTAGCTCAAGAAGCCCTTTTTCTCACATTGTCCTCCACTTCCTCAACAATGTCTTGTTTGCGGAATCAATTTCATTTCCTCTCTTGGAGCTCCTTCAACTAGGTTCTAAGTCTCTAGGTTGCCTTAAGCTTTTTCCACTCTCACCCTCTTGGCCCCCGTTTCCTTAACAAAGTTAATTTATCTCTAGGAAAAGGAACAACTATCTCATAACTGCCTCAAAGTAAAACTCTCTATTCACATATTTTCCCATTTTGGTAAACCATAACCAATTTCAATTATTAAAATTAAACAAAAAATATTCATGTTTATTAAGGACATTTGCCAAATCACTTCTGTAAAAGTAAATCAAATATTTACTTTTCATTGAGGGGTATTACATTATATGATTTAAAAAAACAATAAGTATTTTTTATATAAATGGTATCATAGCTAAAATGATTTTATGTGAGGTAAAATTTATGCTAGCGAAAAATAATAGGTATATCACATGTATCAAATACGTAAATTGGTATTATATTTGTGCGAGATGGATTTTATGGAAGTAAAAAAAAAAAAAAAAACCTAAAAATTAACAAATATTTCAAATGTATAAAGGAAACACACACACATATACATGGAAAACAAAAAAGACTAGAGTATAAGGAGTATTAGTGCCAAAAACTTACAAATCAAATACCCCACCTAACATTAAATGGAAAATATTAGATTATGTTTTTGTTAGATGATCCAAAATAAAATATTATCATAGGTTATAAAGTTAGAATAAAATAATTATCATTTTAAGGTTTTAAATTCATAATTGTTAATCTAGAATATTTAATTATTTAATGTAGACATTTAGAATTAGAATATTGTTGTAAAAAGATATGACTCTACAAATGTGTCGTATCTTAGGCTCTAATTTATGAGAATTGCTAGTAATTTGTTTAAATAGCTTTTATTGTAAATGGACACTTGTTATTTTATAAGTGATCCATAATTAGAGGTAGTTAGGACATTGATCTTATAAATAGCTCATTGCAAGAGTGTTTTGTTGTTCAGGTGTAAACTCTTGCAAAATTCAAGATGTAATTGCTTTTCTTATTAATAAAATTATGTTTCTAAGGGCACTTCTGCATTATTATTGTATTAGAGCTCTAGTAATGCTACAACTGACGCGAGGAGGAGATTCGAGCTCTACAAGCATATGGAAAAAGAAATTGAATTATATCATTGATTTTAGATTTTTAAAATCTACAAATAATTTTCTTTATTATTCACGGGCCTCTTACAATTGAGATTTGCTGAGAATAACCCTTTTCCAATTGAGACTTGTTAAGCACAACCCTTTTTCGGTCCTTAAAATTCTTTAAAGAAGCAAACCTATGAAATTTTCCAAAATCCAGGATTTTTGGGTTTCATAGTTCATCCATTTGCTAGAGAATCTCCCTACAATGGTTGAGGCTTCCATGTCGATGATAGTATAAAGTTTTATTCCTTCTCCCAAGGCTAAATTTATGGTTTCCACTTTTTCTTTGGATACATTTACAGTTTTCTGCAAACCTCCTAATCGTAGCCCTTCCTGATTGGGAAACATAGATTTATACGTCATCCCCCCACTTATCATTTCTTAAGATAATAAACCATAAAACGCTAGTTTCTATGAAATATGGTAATTGGTTAAATAGAAAAACTACCACCTAAAGAATCCAATACCCGAGCTTGGACCCTTTCCATAATGAACTATTGAAAAATTCTCACCTTTTAGGTGACAAGCAAGAACATCATATGTCAATTTTCAACTTTCAAAGTCTTATAAAGATTCAATGAAAAATTGGAATTCCCACATAGTAGTTAGTTTCCTTAACATAAAATTAATTCAAATATTCAAGGGAAATGTCTAGATATAATAGTTGATCAATTCCAGACATTCATATATTCACATTTTTTTAGACATCTTCATCAAAACTTAGTTCAACCATTTCTTGGATCTAGATGTGATTGGATAGTTAACTTCTTGTGCTTTGGAGATCATGGGATGTAGTGGCAACACTAACCACATGCCACATGCCTATATGACATGGCATAATATGGTGGTCATACACGGATACTAGACTACCACTTGTCAACCATAAGTTAGCTATGCTACTGCTAACATAACATATGATAACTAAACTTATGTGCAATAACATTGAGTCCAGAGCTCAAATTTCAATGAAATTTATATCATTTCAAAACTATAATGTCAAAAGAGAAGTTTAAACTAATTAAAAGAAGAGGAATTTTGACAACCCTATCTTCCTAGAATAAATTAAAATGTTAGAATTGAAATAGAATAATAAAAGCATAACAAGAATTTACATCTTAGGTTTTGTCTAGTAGCATTCCTGGATATATATTTGGATATATCTATGAACTTTTATTTCCAATAGTTAAAATGCAATAGAAAAAACATAATTTTTACAATCCCTTAAGTTACATTTAATGTTGTTGTTGATGTTTATAACAAACCTAGATCAATATTAATTATGGATCTATCAAGCACCTAGAGGGATGAAATATTCGAAGGTGAAAACCTCTTTTTTGAGTGCAAAAGTTGAGGAAATATTAGCACCTCTAGAGATTTGATCCCTCTTAGGGCTTGATAAACCCTCACTTAATATGATCAAGGCTGGTTATGTATATCTATTAATTTTTAATATTTACATTTATTTTAAAATACTTTTTTTATAATATTCTTATTTTAAAAATCATTAATATCTAATTAATTTTATTTATATTTTGTAGAATCATCCATAATTAACGAGTGTGGTTGCTAGTTGAGGCAATATTGATAGTAACAACATGTTATGAGAAAGAACATAATGCATTTCCCATGATGTAATGACCACTTAAGTTTGTCATTCACTAGTTTGCTTCAAGAGTTTCAATATAAGCCCTTGGAAAAGCCATGAACAATTTTTTGAAACTTTTATTAACAATCTATTCTTAAGAATACCACAAAAACCTTCAAAAAGACAAGAATATATGAAAGAACCTCAACGATTTTCCTTGGGGGCTCACACATATCAAAGGACAAAGAATAACCCTCAATTATAAGGTATACATGGGCTCCAATATCGATCTATGATGCTCATTAACTCTTCAACTAAGCCTTCTATAGACCACACATCTTATATTTACAGATGAGGGAAGTATGAATCATACTAATCCCACCCTATTTAAATATATAAGATCATTTGGTAGATTATATATTTGTCTTATTGAGTAATTTTCTTATGTTGTTGGGCCAATAATAAAAAAATGTTGACATACATAAATTACTCCTCAAAATAGCCCTAACTCTCACCACTTCAAAAAATTTGACATACTTACATTACACCTCAACATCTCCCCATACTTAATTATAGACTATCTCATACTAAAAATATTCAAAAGCTACTTATAACCCAATTCAAATAAAGAAAAACTATTTATAACCCAAATAAAAATTATAAAGCTAAATAATATATAGAAGTTTTAGACAATAGACTTAGTTACTCCTCAACATCTTCCAATACTAAATTATAAATCACCTTATAGTGAAAATATTCCAAACCACTTATAACCTAAATTAAATAAAGAAAGCTTATTTATACTACAAATTTAATGGAAACCAGAGTAAAAATTCAAAATTATAAAGCTATATAACATATAGAGGTTTTAGATAGTATTATATAGAGGTTTTAGATAGTGGTTGGTTTTCACTTCCTCGCAGAAAAATGATGATGACTGGATGAGTTTTTCGTTTGCCTTGGCCATGTGATTTATATAAACAAATTCCTTGGTTAGTGCTTCCTTGGTTAGTGGGCTTGAGAAATGTCTTGGTGGGTGCTTCCTCGAGAAGACGATGTAGGATTTGAGGGAAGTGGGTCATAGATTTTGTATGGACCTGCTTGTTGAGGGCCATGGTGTTAACTTACAAAACATAACATTGATGGATGTGGTAAATTTTCATGGTATTTTGCTAGTGTTTACAAATTTAAATGACGTGGACTGTTTAAAATGTTTGTTTGAATATATATATATATTTTATGTTTTTAATAAAGTTTTAATTAAATTAAGTTGGATAATTTGCATATTTACTATTTTTTATTTTGTATTTTTATATTATAAAAATTTAAATTTATATCTAAATTAATATATATAATGTATATCATATATATTAAAAAATTGTTTATATTTTTTATAGATATTTAGATTTATATTAAAGTATGCAAGTGATTTGATTTTTTTAGAATGATTAAATTTTTTAAATTGTTTAATAAATTATAAATTATAATGGATAAAATTCAAGTATGTATTAGGAATATAGATTGTATTTGTACTAGTATCTATATTTTATTAGCTTAAATTGAATTTTAACTTCAAATGTGAAATATTTGAGGAAATATTTTATAAGTCAATAAAATTTGATTCTCTTAGATTTCACATGTAGGATTTGGTTAGTTATAATTATTAATTATTAATAATTTTATTTATTTTATTTATTATTTTTAATTTTTAATTTTTATATAATTTTGATCTAGTCCAAATGTTTACATAACATAACCTTATAACATTTTTTTTCATTGTGGACTAGAGATATTGTTTTGTTATATGTGAGAAGCATCCACATCCACACATCAAATCTATTGATATTTAAACTTTTTTGGGAGTGAAAAGATATTTGATCTTTCTGGTAGATCGAGTTAAATGGATCTATGCGAGTTGACTTTATTCCACATGAATACCATGAGTCAATACCATGGGTTTGAGTTTATTTCACATGAATACCATGGGTCAATACTATGTTTTCAGAAACCTCTAGAGTTAAATGGATATCCCTGTTTAATTTCCTCCTTTAAATGGACTTTATTCCACATGAATACTATGGGTCAATACCATGATTTATCATAAACCTCGAGCTCAAAATCTATGGTGGTATAATTTCCTCCTTTAAATGGACTTTATTCCAAATGAGTACAATGGGTCAACACCATGAGTTCTCATAAAGCTCGAGCTCAAAAGCCACGTGTAATTTCACCAAGTTAAGTTTACCTTATTATTTTAGTTTAAGGTTATTTTTGTTTTAAGGTAGAGTTATTTTTAATTTTCTTTATTTTATTTTTGGCGAAGTAAAAATGTGAAGGTATGGTTGTTTTTATTTTTATTAATAATATAATTATTAATTGTTTTATTTTATTTTTATCTTTTTTGACCAAGTAAAATGTTTACATAACAAGAAAAGAAAATATAAAGATTTTCACCTTGGAACATAAGATATATTTGATTTTATTTTTATTTTTATTGTTTTGTAATTTGACCCATTCAAAATGTTTACATAACATAACCTTACAACATGTCCTCCATACTTGGCTTGAGAGCTTAATGTATTCTAGACAAGGTTAGATCCATCTTAACTTCATATCTACCAATTAGCACCAATAAAGATAAGTCTGTTGAGATGAAAACATGTTTTAAAGTGAAAAATGGTTTGCTCTAGCTTGGTAGATATGGAGTTAAGATTGATCTATGCTCGTTTAATTACTATTAATTTTAGGAGCTATCTTTACTTGTGTAGGAATATTTGAGGTGAAATCTTGATTTGTATCTTGAACACCCCAAAAAAACTACCCATCAAACTTGATATTCCAATAAATTCCTCCGAGATTTTAGAGAAATTAGACTCGAAAAATCCATGAGAAAAGCTTCCAAAAAGTCACACTAGAGATAACTAGTTAATTTTATGTTCATTTTACTTTATTAAATTTATTTTTAGTGTTATTTTATTTATTTATTTATTTTACTTAGGCAAAATGTTAAATAAGACATTACAACTCTATACCATACCACACAAAAGAGTACCTCTATTGGGCAAAGAGAGACCAAACAACCTAGTATGTGGAAGATGTTGTCATGTAATGTTAACTTAAAAAATAATAAAATAATATCTACATTAACAAATAAAAAACTAGTAATAACAAAACAAATCAATATCACCCTTAAAGTAAATACGTCATTTTTCATATTTGTAATACCTTCCAATCTTGAATATGGATTTTGATATGTAATATTTAAAAAAAAATTTAATAACATAAAATAATTCAATATGTACATACTAATATAAATAGAGATAGATATGTAACATTTAATTAATTTTATAATTATATAGAAAATATATGTTTTCTATCTTCATGAAAGGCATGACACTATTTAACATGTAATGTGGATAATTTGAATAATAAATAAATAAAATATTTCACAGTGTATATGTGTGTGTTTTGTTTAAAAGCATCCTAGATTCATCGTATGTATATTTCAAAAAAAAAATCGAGAAGATATTCTTTTTTCCCCTAGGAAAAAATCGTAATTTTATTCATGTTGATAAAATTACATTTTGTAGATGCTTGTAGCATATGCATATGGCTGATCCTGTAATAACAGGCAGAAGACAGAAATAAAGCACAAAATGGCAAAAACAGTTCCTGAGATGTCAGGAAGACAAACAGATATAATAGTAAATGATTAGCAGGCCTATGTTCTCCTGCCTTTTTTCTTTTCTACTTTGCACCAGACTCCAGTGCTGTTAGTAGGATCAATTACAGCCAGTTGATTTTCCCCTGTGTATGCTGGTTGTTCTTTATCTAAGTCCGATCCTTCTGGGCTATGTGCTCTTTTGACTCCGCTTAATTCCAATTGAAAATCATGTTGCTGTACCAAGCTGTGTGTCTCCAAATTGGGCTTCTCAATGCCTTCATTTGGCTCTTTCTCCTGTCTCATTCGTACATCTGTGGGTTCTGTGTTCAGTGCCTCCTCCTCCAGTGGTTCCGTATTATGCCAACCTTTTGGTTTTTTCCGTTGTTTCTTGTTCCATTTTGGCTCCCTACTAGCCAGAGGGCATGCATTTTGCAGGTGCCCTGTCTGCAAGCATCTCCGGCATCTGAAAGTCGTGTTCTCATAGTCAAGATTTTGTATCCACATTGAATTATTGAAGTTCAATGTGATGTGATATGGAAGTCCTTGACTTAGGTCCATCTCCACACATATTCTAGCATATGTGAATATTCCGCGCACAGTTCTGTCTTCATCTGTTTTAAGATGTTTTCCTAAAGTGTTCCCAATGGCTGTTAATGCTTTTCGGTGCCAAAAATGCAGTGGGAGGTTATGCAGCCTTACCCAAACAGGTATCGTCGAAACAACCATGGTGTTGGCATTGAAATCTGGGAACCAGGGGGTGATAAAGAGGCCAGCATTGCCCCAAAACCAAGGCCCCCTGATTTATGATGTTGTCTCGTTCCAGTTCTGTATTAAATCTGACTATGAAGAAACCCTTAGCGCATAGGTATATTTCACATTTGGGTGACCATGATGTAAAAACCCATTGATGCAGTACATCCGCTTTGGGCCAATAACCATTAAATCTGCATATAACGGCGTTATGTATTAAATCTGAGTATAGATCTGTTACCTCCGGTAGTGTTACAGTAAGTAAAGGTGAATCTTGCTTCTGTTCCACTATGTATGGGCCTGGAAGCTCGGATGTAGGTGTTGATCTGTGATTCAGTGGTTCCTTTCCTTTAACTGCATCATGGAAGGATCCCGTGGTTTTTGAGCTGGTTCCCTTACAGCCGCCTCGAAGTCTCAGGTTGAGTATAATGGTTGAATCATTTGTGACTGCATAGTGCTGGAGTGTGAGGTGATCCTGCATACATAGCCCAGAAAATAAGAGGTTTTGGTATATTGCTGGAGTTCCCATTATGTTCTGGATCCTCTTTTTTAACCCTAAGACATCCATCCCTGCCCTGATCTGTACGCAGTAGTGTCTACCTTCCACAGATCTGACAAATATTTGATTCAGATCTGGCAAACCAGCGTTGCATAAACCCCGATCTATATGATTGCTCTTCAGATCTGGTGGATCTGTGGTGATTCTTGTGTTAGAGGGCTTGATACCTCCGATCTGCAAGGATTTGGCTATCCCTGCCTCTGCGCATCCATATCTCTCGTCACCATCCAACACAGAATACTGACTATGAAAACCCTGTTTTCTGTCTGGAAAAATCCTCTTTATGAAGCTTACCTTGCAGATCGTGTTGCGTTGGAGGAGGTCGTTGAAATCGGGTTGAGTGGAGGCGTATAACCAGTTCTCCGCTTCGCTATCCCATACGCAGGCTTCGCCACCGCTCAGCAGGCTGAGTTTATGACTGTGCCGCGACGATTTGTCTCTCCCATCAATCTGCAGCCGCCCCTTTAGAACTATCGTTTGCATCCTGGAGTTTTCAGTCGACCATGTGAGTACGGGTATCAGGCTTTCATCCGATTCTGTGGCGGCGCGGAGCAGGCCATTCTTGCCCAGGAAACGAAAGCCGAAGGCGTCCATTCGAAACCCTAGATCCAGATCTCCTGCCAAATCTATATCTCAAATCAAGAAGATATTCATCTTAACACTAATCAAATTTCTTAGGGTGAATACATTTTCCCAAGTTTTCGGATCAAAAAAAGCTTCTCAACTTGAGTGATTTGGTTCTATCAAGAGTTAATGGATTTATACAGTTCATTAATGATTTGTTTTTACCTAAAAAAAACATTACTTACATGTGTGTTAAGAACTTATAGTTTTTCTTGTTTGTCAAAATTTATCTCAAGAAAAAACATTATATATATATATAATATATATTATATTATTATATTATATATATATATAAATATATATTATATGCGAAATACTATTAATTTTCACCAAGATAAATTTTACTTAATAAAAATGTTTTAGCTATGTACAATTATATCAAAAGTATTATTGCTTTTTAAGCCACACAAAAAAGTTTTGAACCATAACATCAATTTTTACTTAATTAATATATCTAAAAATCTAATTTTTATTTTAATTTGATAAATTTCATCTCACACAAATAAGTTTTAACTATGATATGCATTTACTTAATTTTTTAGTTTTTTAAGTATTCCAAGTTCATGCAACATTTTACACATAATAGGAGTTACCATGTGCCTAATTATTTTCAAGCTTCTAAAAAACATTCTTATAAGACTTTTTACATTAAACACCAAACTTTATATAATATTTTCCATGTAATGTTGGGTGTGGGATTGAAGCAAAGTGAATTAAGGAAGGGGTGTTGGTAAGTTATATAGCCCTAGTGAGTTTGTTGTCCCAATGTGAAGTGAGACGAAATTTAGGGGCCAATAAGTTTATTTCATTACTATAGGTTATAAATTATATAGTTTAAGGATTTTTGAAGATCAACCATACAATAATTGAAGTTTTTGGCACCAATACCCCTTATACTCTACTCCTTTTGTTTTCTTAAAGGTTGTCTACACTTAATTTTCTTTTATTCTGAATAATATTATTGTATATATGCTTTTTTTGTTTTGGTTATTAAATATTTGTTTTTAACTCATAAAAAAAGCATTACTTTTTTTTTTCTCTGTAACATCTAATTCTATTAACTGGAAATCAAAATATTTTTACATAAGTTGGCGGCTGCGAGGGCAGAAGCCCGCAAGCCTTTCACATTACAAAATTGCCCCATTACTGTAGAAACCAGGGAGAATCAGAGACATACAACCAATTATGTTGGCTTTACAGGCATACCGAGAGTGATGAACAGGAAGATAAACATAGAAACAGAACTGATAGCCCGGGTCCAAGAAACGAACAGACGCCGCGTCGATGAGAGACCCAAAACTGGAATTGATGCTGTCAAGCTGAGTCTTGGCCAAAATTCCTGGGCAATGCTCTCGGAGCATCCACCAAAGAACCAAAAAGAACAAACCACCTTGCCAATTATTCATTTTTCTCAGCTTCCCCCTGTGTCTCCTCGGCCTCCGGACACGCGTCGTCCTGACTGAGTAGCTCTTTATCACCCAACATGTTGCCTTCCGGCACCTTGTCGGTGGTTCCAACATCGGTAGCCACTTCAAAATGATCACAATCAACCAGGGGAGGGATTATGGATGGCAAATTGACCTGGATAACCAGTTTAGTCTCCCTTTTAACACCCATAGAATTCTTGGTAGAGGAGCACTCACTACTGTGAGAAGAATTGGGGTCAATGCAGGAGAGAGGGGCAACCTGGTTAACTTCTTCAGACATGATAATGGTAATCTGGGCGGAAATCAGAGGCCTATTCAGGTTACTCTGGAATTTGAAATGGGTGGACTGAAAGGCACTGTTAGGAATCGGCTGGCGAGAAGGATTGCTGGGAGGAGGATCCTCAGGAGAGGAGGAAAGGTTGATGGTTGTGAGCACAGGGTTGGGCAGAGGACGAGCAGAGGGACGCTTGCTGCTGCCAGGTCGATCACCCGAACGGGTTCGTTTCCCTGGACGCTTCATGTTACTAACAGACACCGAAAACCCAAAAGAACAGTTCCTAAACCCAGAAGAATGCCTCAGATGAACCGTAGGCTCGAGAGAATAAATAGAGGAGGCACGAGACCGAGAAACAGAACGAATGTAACTGATGCTGCAATAGATAAACCACTTACCCCAGGCCACCGAAGGATTTCCGCTGTGCAGCACACAGGTAGAATGGAGGTGTTGCAAATTCAAACCCGAACATGCTCGAATTTCACCTCTGAAACCAGACGCATTCTCACCTTCGCATCCTATCTGCAGAACAAACTGAGCACCAGACGCCTGAACCCAAGAAGTGGAGAAAACTACGGGGAGCTCCATGTAAATAACCCACAGCAGGCGGCTTCGGGCTTCGGCCTTCATTAATGGCGCCGGCCTGCTCCGGCCTACGGCCATAAAAACATTCTTCCTCAGACGAGATCTGGGGCTCCACGCTGCGAAGCAGGTGGCGGTACTCGGGGCGTTTAATATGCATGAATGCCATTTATGGCAAGGACGGCACCCGGATCCGGGAAAAAAAACATTACTTAAATGTGTATGTTAAATACTTATTATTGTTCTCTGTGTTAAAGTTTACCTCATTAGAAAAACATGTAAAGGATATATTATATATATATATATATAATATATATATATATATATATATATATATATCTAATATATATATATATATTATATATATATCTATATCTATATATTGGTGGCAATATCAAGGAAGGACATGTATCAATGACCGTTTAACTTCTTAGGTCTTGCAAATAAAAAAGACGGGGTTTTAAGTGTGAGGTTTTAATGTACTTTAATTGTTTAGCATGCCGCTTTGTACTGGCCTTGGTTTCACAAATGTAGCCAATTCACATCTGCCGTAGGAAACTAAGAGTCAGCCTTGATTCTTGCATCAATTGTTGGTCCAGTTTGCCTCTGTGTGTGCGTTGTGCCTTCACTTGTTTCTTGTGGTGGTTTGTTTGCTGGTCCACGGAGGCTTCAGGTCGACTTTCAATCTGCAAGTTGTTTCATTTATTATTTGTTGCCTGGCTTATGCTTCATTTTTATTCTACTCGTGGTGGTTTTCGATGTTGGTTCTAGTGTTGATCTTTCTCTATGTAACCATAGGTTCTTCCCTTGCTACTTTTGTGGGCGGCTCAGTAAATGCTACTTCAGGTAATTTTTTTGTTCTTGTTTCATTCCTTCATCTCGTTTTTCTGATTCTAACCCTCTGGCCCATTGGTGAGCAGGTAAACTTACCAATGGCATTCTTGCTAAGAGAAACCCTCTGGTGAGAGACTCGGTTCTCTTCCTCTGACTTGGAGAAAGGCTTTTTCCAGGTAAACCCCTGCTCTTCCCTTCTTTTATCTGCTCTCTATCACCTTATTTTATCTGCCTTTCTAGTTTTTGATTACACACCTCATTTTCATGGTGATATGCAGGTCATGCCTCGAGAATGATGCTCCATGTCCTCATTCTTGGGAGTATTTGTGGCTTGGTAAAGCAGGGTAGGATCTCTCTGTGATTGTCTTGTTGTTTTTGCTTGTGTTATCCTTAGTCAAGCACAAACCCTTAGGATTTCATTTTCTCCGTATGTTTTGTATGGTTTCATGGGTTTCACACCGTCATTGTCGAACTAGTCTTGGCCTACAAAGTGTTGTTTTCGGTGCTTGTGGCTTTTGAAACCCTCTACTATTTTGGTTTCATAAATGTATATTGAACTGTTAAATTTTGAAATCTAACAAATGCACAGGTGTGCTTGAATATTGAATGTAAATGTACCTGGGTTTTTGAGAAAGAATGTGATATCTTTGCTGGCTTTGCCTTTGTCTGGTTCCTGGTCTGAAATGCCTTTAGTCATGAGATTTCTGTTGATGTCATTTGGCCTCTTAATGAAATACTTCACTATTTTGCTTTAAAGTAATATCTAAAACACTAATGCACAGGAAAAAAAAAAGGAATTGTCTTTCTTTCTTAATGACAAAGATTTTAGATTCATTTGCTTTCACATATACTCAAGAAAGTAATTTCAAATTCTATGTTCTTTCTTCTCTCTAGATGGCAGCCCCCTCACAGTGGAGATTTGGTTTGGCTTTTATGCCTTACTAACAATCTCTTGTAGTTGAGAAATTGTCCTTCAATTACCTTACAGTTATCTAACAGTTTCTTTAAACATACTCTTAACTAATCCTATTTTACTTGCTTTCTTAATTTTAAAGGACAATGGCTATACCAGCCTTAATTTAAGTAAAACAAAAATAAAACAAAATTCGTAATTTTTTTCTTTCTTTCCAGTAGAAAATGAAAACCATTGCCCACGGGGCTTTGGATTGACGGTGAATGGGTGCGCTGTTAAGGCACTCCTTGTGACAGGTCACCGGTTCAAATCCCCCGTGGGTACTTAGGTTAGTCTAATAGATAAAAGAAAGAAAAAAAGAAAATGAAAACCATTTCTAGTTTTTACATAGTATTTTGTCACTGACCCCATATCCCCTGTTCCCGGGAAATGTTAGTCCCTAAATGGCATCTTCTCTATGTCATACATCTAAATATGTGTCCACATATTCCAAATCACTCAAGAAGATTAACCATGTTCATTAATCCTGAAGTTGACCCTTTTTACCTATGTTTCAAAGTCGTCACAAGACATCAGTATTCTTCCTGCAACGATAGCCTAGAGTAAACAAGAACCTCACGACACCGTCACAAGAGTACATCTGGCCATAGTGACAGTCAAATTTTAGGGATCGTCGCAAGTCACTAGTATCATGCTTGCAACAATAGCTCTAAATACACTATTGCCTCGCGATGTCATCTCTGAGTCTTAATGTTTGACTCGTGACGACACATATATGGAAAATTAGTTCAAACATAATGCTTCTGGGTGGTTCTAGAATAGGTTGTTGGCCAAGGAAGTTTGCCTTTCCTCATTTGAGATGGTAGTTTCACCTTTTGAGTAACCTCCCATGAAGATAAGCTTCCTCTCCCTCATTTATGGAGGCTCCTCCTCTTAATCATCCTCCATGACTACGATCAACTAGTTTTTGGTAGTGAGCAAATTAGATAGTTCTTGGTGTTAGATTGATAGTTTGTTGTGTGAATTGTTGATAGTCTAGAAATTGGTTGTGGTTTGATAGTGTGAAATGGTTTTATAAGAAGAAAGGCTTGTTGTGATTGCCTTAGTCTCATACTAGTGCTTTGGGTGAGAAAGAGTCAACCTTTCTGGGAGACCTTAGAGAGTGAATGCTTATGGAGACATATTGATCGAACCCTTCAAGGAAGCTTGTGATGTCAAGACGTGGTTGTAAGCTTTGTTTTTGTTTATATTATACAACCAATGGTTATTTCCTATATCATGCATGAAATATATTTGATAGCTTATGGTTCCTTGACTTTGTAAGTGGATAGTTCATTGTTCTATTCTATTATGTGTTTCATTTTTTTCTTATGTTGTTTAAGGTGAATCACTCTTTAAGGAGAAGAAAATGATAGCTAAAGCAGCGTAACGAATACTCCATCAAACATTGGCATAAGGTAGGCTCTTTCGACGATGACTATTTAAGGAATTAGTTGTTATCATTGTCTTGATATGACTAGACCCACTCTAGGGCTATAGCGGTTGCTTCTGTCCGCGGAGGGAACTTTATCTACATCACAAGTTATGGGTATATCATCGTTGTCATCTACTATTTAACAAAATGGGCTGAAGCAATGCCTACATTGTCTAATGACGGTAAGACAGCTGTACAATTCCTATTCAATCATGTGATTACTCGATTTAGAGTCCCTCAGGCTATTGTCACTGATCACAGTTCTCATTTCCGTGGTTATATGATGACTGAGTTAACAACTCAGTTAAGCTGCATCACAATAGTGCAATGCCTTATTACCCTCAGGCCAATGACCAAGTCGAAGCCATCAACAAAGTGTTGGTTACAATGCTTCAGCGTACCATTGGAATGCACAAGTCCAACTGACACTTGATGTTGTTTTCCACCTTATGGGCCTACCATACCTCAATGAAGGATGCAACCGGATAAACGCCATTTCAACTGGTTTATGGTCTGGAAGTTACCCTTCTGATTGGATGCACAATACCTTCTTTCAAGTTGGCTGTCGAATTTCTCCCGAATACTACTCTCATGGAAGAACACCTTCTTTATCTCGAGTGCCTAGATGAGACCTATCGACTTGCTTCTTTAGTCATCAAAGCACATAAGAAGAGACTAAAACTCACTTTGATCAGAATGTTAACCCTCATTCTTTTGCTGAGGGAGATTTATTCCTACTATACAATCAAGCAAATGATAAGCTAGGGGCATAAAAATTCAAACCTATGTGGCATGGGCCCTATATTATGAAACATCTTTTGCAGAAAGGGGCCTATGAGCTAATTGATTATGAAGGAAACCCTTTAGATAAACCCCAGAATGGGCTTTATCTTAAGAAATACTATGCATGAGTCTTTCGTGCATCTGTTGTGTACATAAGTGTGCTTTTCATTTTGTACATGTTTGGCTTGGTGTGCAAGCATTTGCTACTTATTGTGTCCTTTTACTTCTTATCAAGATGTCTCTTGCACCTTATATTGGTTTCACTGGTGGTGCCTGTCACAGTAGTCGAAATATTTCCTCCACGGCATGGGTGATCTATGATCCTAATGGCGAGTTATTGGATCTTCAAGGTGTTTGTCTAGGGTGTACCACAAACAATGTCATTGAATATAGCGCGGTAATTGAATTACTGGCTGAGGCTGTTGACCTAAATATTCACGCATTGATTGTCAATCTTGACTCCCAGCTTGCTCTTCCTCAAATTAAGGGGGGTTATTCCGTTAGGAACCCTCAAATTTTAAGGTTGTATTTATGTGTTCTCCTACTGGAAATAAATTTTGATTATATCACACATCAACACATTCCTAGAAGGCTAAATATGTTAACTGATGTATTAGCAAACCATGTATTAGATAGACATTTACGCAATTTATAAAAATAATAAACAAGTAGTCAGACGCAATAAGTAGATACAGTAAAACATAGATAGATGTATATCAGGTTTTGCATACCATGGCACCCAAAAAATATATGTATATGTCCAAAAAATATGTGTGTTCAAGTTACATTGTGAGACACATGTCTCTCAAAATTTGCAGAAAATGAAACCTAGAAGTCTACTATGGATGATGCTCTCTATAGTAGACTACTACTCAGACCACCCATCTAAGTAGTCAGTGTATCCTATTCGACACACCCACGGTGTGTTGTTGGTACTGTCTCGGGATCTCTTCGAAAGATCTGTAATCAGGGATCCCCTTAGTCAAGCCCTCTAGGTTTCGGGATATCTCCTCCTTAGTATCTCCACCTAGAGGTGGTAAGTCAATCTCTCTGGCAGCCCTCCCAATAGTAGGAGTGAGACCTACAGGTTTCTCAGATCCAACATCTGCAATGAAATTGAACATAATGATCATGGCATGTATACTTAAAATCCAAAAACAACAAAAAATAAATTACAAAAAGTTTTTCGGTCAAACTGAGTATTTTACCTCTCTCATCCCATTGTTCTCTAGGAGGGAGCAACATGTCTGGGTTGCCCCTAAAGTCCATCCTAGCATATGGCTAATCCTCAACTATGACCTACTGATGGTTCATCCACTCGATAAACTTTGTACACCATGACACAATCTAGCCACTGCCTCCTCGCAGTGTCATAAGGGCCCACTGGGTAATCTGTGTCTCTCGTTGTCCTAGCAATCCCAATGTGATGTCCTATCTCTGAAGGATTGGTACTTGCTCCAGCTTGAGCGGTACCAAGATCCAACCATAACCAAACTGTTTTGTCTCACCCCTATGACATTTGGTCAATTGTCTCTTCATGTTAAGAGACACAACCTCGGCCCACTCAAACATAATGTGATTTAAATAGTCTAAGGCTAACCACAGTTATGTTTTTGTTGTCTCATGTTGGGCTTGGGAGCCAGCTGCCCTAGTGACAGTGAATAGCAAAACCCGCAATGAAAAATCATTAACCGTGGAATCTGCACCTTCCAACTCGTAGATGATTTCCATGCTCCTGGGCACACTCTTGCAATGAGAGTGTCCAACAAGTCTCCAATAACTCGAGTACCCACCATGCGAGGTCTCTCCCCTCGCCGTGAAAATCTGGTCAAAAAATAGATGTTTGTGGCATGAAATTCAATTTCTTGCCCACGGATGATAAATTTTCCCTCCATTGGATTCCATGCTCGGATTAGGTACTCCAAGAAATCTAGTTGAGCTCTCAATAGTGGTGTTGAGAAGAATTTTAATAGCCCACAGTTCCATAGGATATTCAAGCATGAGGATCAGCTGGCCCCATAACATCATCATCATCGTGAGTGTGTTCTTGCAAGGAGAAAGACATTTTGAATCCCTGCATGCACAAAAATCATTTTATTAAATGCCATTCAACTATTTTCATCTCTTAAAACTATTTAAAAATGATTTTTTTTTGGTTCTGGTGCTCGTTGTAGCTATTTTTAAAATAGTTACGACGGACCGATTTGCATAGTTCACAAACTTTCGGGTCGTCACAAGTTTACATCACTTTCCCGCGATGATCCCGTTTTTGTCCCATGCAAATTTCTTGGTCATCACAACCCTGAGGGGGAAACTTGTGACTACCGAGACGAAATTTTTGACCAAAAAATTACTCCAAACCCTAGTCTAAAACATGAAATTACATCTAAAATTGGCACAAAAACAAAGGGAAGGATAGAGCATTTACCTGGAGGAAGTCTGAAAGGAAATGGACCACGGAATCTTTGGGATTTGATCACCAAGTTTCACGAGGTACACAAGGTTTGAAGTTTTTTTACCACAGTCAAAAACACAAGTGAATTGTTTTTTTACCATAATGTCTCTTTTATAGCCTTTTTGTTCAAAATTTTGGGTCATCTAGGATTTTGAATTACGGTTTTGAGCGTTAGTCGTGTACTTTTCTGAAACAGGTCTTATGCTTCAATTTACTTTTGCAGTGACAAGTGTTTCGAACATTGGAGATGATCAATATATACTCAATAAAAACCAAAAAGTCTATTCTGAGTCAACTTTAAGCTCTTTTCTGACTCTTGAAATGTGAAAAGATAGCAAAGCCCTTGTCATTTCAAGATCGTTCATGGTTGCAAAACGTCATGTATCTAGTAAGTTTTTTACCTTTTTGGATTGGAGACACTATTTATAAAAAGTACTCCTTGAGTGAAACGGTCAAGCAGTTCTCTCAAGTATTGTTTTCTACCTTATTGGGCTTTAGAGGCACCAATTTACGAAAAGGGCCCATCTGGAGTTTTCTTTTCCTTATCCTTTTCAAACTCTCTAAATATGAAAAAGACTTCGAGTTTTACCTATGTCGGACTCGTTAAAGCTTGACGACATTGGACTCGTCACCATGATGAGACTTAAGCTTCTCCTCCCTAGGGCTCATTAAAATTTCACTAGGTTGGATTTGTCTAAAGGACAAACTTATATTGCAAGCATATATTATCCTCTTCAAGCTTGTTTTTAAAAAATAATTGGGGTACTCACCAGCAATGGTGGGGGTAAATTTGGAAATATTATGTTGGCTACCTATGGCAGCTTGATGCTCTTGAACATCAACACTTTTTACTTCTAACCGAGTTGATATCCTCACTTCGTAATTTGCCTTCCGAGATTTGGGTTCTTCATTTTGCCTAATTCCATTCAATCCTTATTGTCTCCGCATAACCTTCGATAACTTGGTACCACAGTGCTGCCACATTCCAAAGTCGTGTCGCTAATATGTTCAAGAGCTTAATCCTTTTGCAGTTTGCACCCTTACGTCCTCCTTTGATTCTCTAGTTCATCCATCTTCATCTTGTTCCTTGTCTTGTGTCATTGATGTGGGAAACATTATGGCCCTCCTGCGATAAATCGATTCATGTTGAAATCAACTCATTATCCAAGAAGTTGATCTAGAGACCCCTTTTGAGTCTCTTGGAACTTGCATGCCTCAATGGCAAGTTCTTCACACTCAACGGCAAGCTTGCATTATTGGTCTCTGATTGGGTGATTTCAAAAGTGTTTGAATTCAAATCATTCTTTACACTTTGTGGATTATACTAGGATTACCTTGAGAATCATTGACATTACTAGTGGTCTCTCTCGCGCTTGTTAACGGTTCACATCATTGGTCGGTAATCAAGTGATTTTCTAGTATGCTTGAATTCAACACATTTATTCACATATTAAAAATAATACGGTGGACAAGTTGGATTCAAGACCCCGGACTGAGATTACATAAGTTTTGGTTGTGTGGATTCGTTCGTGATTGCATACATGACACTTTGATTGGATGGCTGTGACCATACCTGAGTCTTTCTGGATGGCTGCAACCACACTTGTATTTTCATGTATTCTTATCAACTGGATGGTTGCGCCCGTACCACAGACCAATTCTATTTGTCTTTTGGATGGTTGTGCCCATACTTTGACTACATGTATTTCTTTCACTATCAGAGATATTAGTTATACTTGCATCTACATGTTCTCCATGATGGTGTTCTGCGTTAGTTATGGTTTCATAAAGCAGTTCACCCCTCCCACTCTCTCAGCCTTCATGCTTTAGGGGGCATCTGTTACACAGTATTTTGTCACCGACCCCATATCCCCTATTCCAGGGAAGAGTCGGTCCCTGAATCGCATCTACTCTGTGTCATACATCTACATATTTGTCCACATCTTCCAAATCACTCAAGAAGATTAACCATGCTCATTAACCCTAAATTTGACCCTTTTTAACTATGTTTCAAGATCTGTGCAAGACAATAGTCTTCTGCCTACGACGATAGCCCAGAGTAAACAAGAACCTCGCGACATCATCACCAAAGTACATCTATTCTCAGCGATGGTCAGATTTTATGGATCGTCGCAAGTCATCAATATCCTACTTGTGACAGCAGCTCTGAATACATTGTTTCCTCGCGATGTCATCTCTGAGTCTTAGTGTTTGACTCACGATGACCCAAATATGGCGAATTAGTTCAAACATAATGCTTCTGGGTGGTTTTGGAACAGGTTGTTGGGTCCAGGAAGTTTTCCTTTCCTCATTTGAGATGGTGGTTCCGCCTTTTGATTAACCTCACATGGAGATGAGCTTCCTCTCCCTCATTTATGGAGGCTCCTCCTCTTATGAAAGCATCCTCCATGAATATGATCAGTTAGTTTTTGGTAGTGAGCAAATTAGCTGGTTCTTTCTGTTGGATTGATAGTTTGAAGTCTAAATTGCTAATAGTCTAGCAATTGGTTGTGGATTGATAGTGTTAAATGGTTCTATAATAAGAAAGCGTTGTTGTGATTGCCTTAGTCTCATACTAGTGCTTTTGGGCGAGAGAGAGAGAGTCATCCTTCCTGGGAGACCTTTGAGAGTGAATTCTTATGTAGACATAATGATCGGACCCTTCAAGGAAGCTTCTGATGTCAAGGCGTGGTTGTAAGATTTGCTGTTGTTTATATTAATACAATCAATGGTTATTTCCTATATCATGTATGAAATATATTTGATAGCCTATGGTTCCTTGATTCTGTAAGTGGATAGTTCATTTATGTGCTCTATTATGTGTTTTGTTGTTTTCTTGTGTTGTTTCATGTGAATCACTCATCAAGGAGAAGAAAACGATAGCTGAAGTAGCCTAAGGAAGATTGCATCAAACATCGGCATAAGGTAGTCTCTTTCAAAGATGACTATTTAAGGAATTAGTTGTTGTCTTCGTCTTTCTGTGACTACACCCACTCTAGGGCTAGAGGGTTGCCTCTATCTACAGAGGGAACTTTACCTACATCACACCAGCTGTAACCGTTTAAGTCAGATGCTCCTACATCAGGCTCCTAGGGTAAATTAAACTCATAGCTCTTGTCCATGAGCTATTCAATAGACTACCCGATGCTTTGAATCTAGCCAACATCTAACTAAGAACTATATTTAATAGGATGGCCCTTCCAATTGACTAAGTACCACAAATATTCTTTTCTTCGAGTCCATCTGGCCACCTGGGTGTCTAAGATCTGTTCGATTTCTAAAGGATTTCCTGGGGGCATCTGACTAATCCACAAGTCATTCTCATTCTTGGTGTTTCATGTTTATCTTTTCGAACTGTCTTCTTCATTAGCATGAATGTATGGGTACAGATCTGCCACATTAAAAATGGGTGAGATTCCTATCCCTGGAGGTAACTACAACTCATAAGCATTCGCAGAAAACTTTTAAAGAATCCTGCAAGACCCAATTTTCTTCAATTTTAACTTGTTGTATTCACCTTTAGGAAACCTCTCCTTGTGTAGGTGTGCTAGTACCAGGTCCCCTACGTTGAATTGTACCTCTCACCTTTTCAAATCTGCTTTCTATTTGTATCTTTGGCTACTGTCTTGTAATTTTAATTTTACCTGTTCATGAAGATTGTTAATTGCCATTGCAAAATCTTCACCATCAACACTTGTATGCTCAAACTGACCCAAATCTCGCAACTCATGTACTCCACGTGGGTGCATTCCGTATAAGATCTGGAAAGGACTACTGCCTGTGCTTTTTTTGGGTGAATCGTTATAAGCTAATTTTGCTTGTGAAAGTAAACGATCCCACTGTCGAGAATTTTCACCAACCAGACTCCTTAGTAGATTTCCCAGACTTCGGTTCACCTCTTCGGTTTGCCCAATGGTCTGTAGGTGATAAGCTGAGCTGAAGTTCAATTTGGTGTCTAACGTTTTCCATAAGGTTTGCCAAAAATGACATGTAAACATTACGTCTCGGTCCGAAATAATAGACTTCGGCAAGCCATGTAATCTAACTATCTATGTGAAAAACAAGTGTGCTACATGTGTGGGATCAATATCTCACTATGTCAATTGGAAGAGGCTCGGGAATAATAAAGAAAATGATTTGTAGATTTTAAGAATCTAAAATCAATGATATAATTAAATTTCTTTTCGAGAAAAAAAAATTAGATACCAAATATTAACTCACCAAATTAATGGAGTTTTCCATGTGCTTGTAGAGCTCGAATCTCCTCCTCACATCAGATGCACCATTACTGGAGCTCTGATACCACAGTAATGCAGAAGTGTCCTTAGACACGTAATTTTATTAATAAGAAAAGCAATTACATCTGTAATTTTGCAAGAGTTTACACTCGAACAACAAAACACTCTTGCAATGAGCTATTTATAAGCTCAGTGTCCTAACTACCTCTAATTATGGATCACTTATAAACTAACAAGTGCCCATTTACAATAAAAGCTATTTAAACAACTTACTAACAATTCTCCTAAATTAGAGCCTAAGATACGACACATTTGTAGAGTCATATCTTTTTACAATAATATTATAATTCTAAATGTCTACAATAAATAATTAAATATTCTAGATTAATAATTATTAATTTAATATCATAAATTAATAATTATTTTATTCTAACTTTATAACCTATCATAATATTTTATTTTGGATCATCTAACAAAAACATAATCTAATATTTTCCATTTAATGTTGGGTGAGAGATTTAATTGATAAGTTTTGGTAAGTTCTATAGCCCTAGTGAGTTTGTAGTCCCAATGTGAAGTGAGATGAAATTTAGGGGGGCATAATTTTATTTCATTATTATAGGTTAGAGATTATATAGTTTAAGGATTTTTGAAGATCAATCACACAATAATTGAAGATTTTGGCACAAATACTCCTTATACTATACTCTTCTTGTTTTCTTAAATGTTGTCCACAATTAATTTTATTTTCTTATCGACAATATTATTTTATATATGTTTTTCTATGTTGGTCATTAAAGATTTGATTTTAACTCACCAAGCAAAATATTACTTATATGTATGTATATTAAATACTTACTATTTTTCTCTTTGTTAAAATTTACCCCCCACACACACATATATATAGATATTCCATATTTTTTATTTAAAATTTCCTCTCACATATCAATTTACATATTTTCTATATTTAAAATACTTATTAATTTTCACTTGGATAAAAAAAACATTTTAATTAGGATACCAATTATTTGAAAAATTACTTATTATTTTTTTACTAATTTTAATTATAATATCAATTTACTTAATTTAGTTATCATTTTGAATTTTTCTGGCCATGTGCTTTATATATAGAAATCCCTTGGTCGGTGCTTCTTCGATTAGTGGGCCTGAGAAATGTCTTGGTCGGTGCTTCCACGAGAAGCCGACGTAGGATTTGAGTGAAGTGAGTCATAGATTTTGTATGGACCCGCTTGTTGAGGCCCATGGTCTTATGTTTTTAAAAAAGTTTTAATTAAATTAAGCTGGATAATTTTCCATATTTAGTACTTTTTTATTTTGGTATTTTATTTTATTTAGATATTTTATATTATATAAAATTTAACTTTATATCTAAATTAATATATAATGGATATCATATTTATTAAAAAAACTGTTTTTATATTTCTTAGGGATATTTAGAATTTATATTGAAGTATTGATTTTTTAGAATGATTTAATTTTTTAATTGTTTAATAAATTATAAATTACAATGGATCAAAATCCGCATGTAGATGATGTTAATTATTATTATAATATAATTATAATTATAATTATAATATTAATATATATATATATATATAATATATATATATATATATATATATATATTTTATGTTTATTTTTATATAATTTGATCTAGTCCAATAAGTTCATTTTATTACTATAGGTTTTAAATTATATAGTTTAAGGATTTTTGAAGATCAATCATATAATGATTGAAGTTTTTGGCACCAATACTCTCCTTATACTCGATTTTTTTTGTTTATTAAATGTTGTCTATCACTTAATTTTCTTTCTTATGAATAATATTATTGTAGATATATTTTTTCTGTTTTTGGTTATTAAATATTTGTTTTGAACACATGAAAAAAAGATTACTTATATGTGTATGTTAAATACTTATTATTTTTCTCTGTATTAAGTTATACCTCATTAAAAACATGTAAAGTATAATATATATATATATATATATATATAATATATATATATATATATATTTTGGTGGCAATATCGAGGAAGGACATGTATCAACGACCATTTAAATTCGCAGATCTTCTGAATAAAAAAGATAGGGTTTTATGTGTGAGGTTTTAATGCACTTTAATTGTTTTAGCATACCCCTTCGTACTGGCCTTGGTTTCGCAAATGTAGCCACTTCACATTTTCCGTGGGAAACTAATAGTCGGCCTCCATTCTTGCATCCATTGTTGGTCCGGTTTGACTTTGTGTGTGCGTTGTACCTTTGTTTGTTTTTTGCGGTGGTTTGTTTGCTCGTCAAGGAGGCTTCAGGTTGACTTTCAATCTGCAAGTTGTTTCATTTATTCTTTGTTGCCTCGCTTATGCTTCATTTTTATTCTACTCGTGGTGGTTTTCAATGTTGGTTCTAGTGTTGATCTTGCTTTGTGTAACCACAGGTTCTTCCCTTGCTACTTCTGTGAGCGGCTCAGTAAACGCTACTTCAGGTAATTTTTTGTTCTTGTTTCATTCCTTCATCTCGTTTTTGTGATTCTAACCCTCTGGCCCATTGGTGAGTAGGTAAACTTACCAATGGATTTGGAGACAGGCTTTTTCCAGGTAAACCTATGCTCTTCCCTTCTTTTATTTGCCTTTCCAGTTTTTGACTACCCATCTCATTTTCGTGGTGATATGCAGGTTGTGCCTTGAGAATGATGCTCCATGGCCTCATTCTTGGGAGTCTTTGTGGCTTGGGAAAGCAGGGTAGGACCCCTCCGTGATTGTCTTGTTGTTTTTGCTTGTGTTATCCTTAGTCATGCATAAACCCTTAGGGTTTCATTTTCTCAGTATGTTTTGTATGGTTTCATGGGTTTCACACCATCGTTGTCGGACTAGCCTTGGCCTACAAAGCGTTGTTTTCGGTGCTTGTGGCTTTTGAAACCCTCTACTGTTTTGGTTTCATAAATGTATATTGAACTGTTAAATTTGAAACGTAACATATGCACAGTTGTGCTTGAATATTGAATGTAAATGTACTTGGGTTTTTGAGAAAGAATGTGATATCTTTGCTTGCTTTGCCTTTGTCTGGTTCCTGGTCTATAATTCCTTTAGTCACGAGATTTTTGTCGATGTCATTTGGCCTCCTATTTTGCTTTAAAACAATATCTAAAACACAAATGCATAAGAAAAAGAAAGGAATTGTCTTTCTTGCTTTCACATATACTCAAGAAAGTAATTTCAATTTTTGTGTTCTTTCTTCTCTCTAGATGGTAGCCCCCTCATAGTGGAGATCTGGTTTTTCTTTTATGCCTTACCAGCAATCTCTTGCAGTTGAGAAACTGTCCTTCAATTACCTTACAATTATCTCACAGTTTCTTTTATATCCTTTTTTTTCAAAATTTTGGGTTTTCCAAGGTTTTGAATTATGGTTTTGAGCGTTAGTTGTGTACTTTTGTGAAACGGGTCTTATGCTTGAATTTCCTTGTGGAGTGACATGTGTTTTGAATGTTGGCGATAATCGATATATACTCAGTAAAAACCAAAAAGTCTATTCTGAGTCAACTTTAAGCTCTTTTCTAACTCTTGAAACGTGAAAATATTGTTGAGCCCTTGTCGTTTCGAGCTCATTCATGGTTTCAAAACGTCATGTATCTAGTGAGTTTTTTACTTTTTTGGATTGGAGGCACTATTTACGAAAAGTACTCCTTGAGTGAAAATGGTCAAACGGTTCTCTAAAGTATCGTTCTCTACCTTATCGAGCTTGAGAGGCACGAATTTATGAAAAGGGCCCATTTGGAGTTTTCTTTTTTGTGTCTTTTTCAAACTCTCTAAATATGAAAAAGACTCTAAGTTTTACCAATGTCGGACTCATTAAACCCTGATGACATTGGACTCATCTCCATGATGAGACTTGAGCTTCTCCTCCCTGGGGCTCATCAAAATTTCAATGGGTTGGATTTCTCCGAAGGACAAACTTATATTGCAAGCATATACTATCCCCTCAAAGCTTGTTCTTCAAAAATAATTGGGGTACTGAACAACAACGATGGGGGAAAATTTGGAAATATTTTGTTGGTTACATTCCAGAGTCGTGTCGCTGATATGTTCAAGAGCTTAATCCTTTTGCAGTTTACACACTTACCTCATCCTCTGATTCTCTATTTCATCCATCTTCATCTTGTTCCTTGTCTTGTGTCATTGATGTGGGAAACATTATGGCCCTCCTACGATGGATCGCTTTGTGTTGAGATCAACTCATTATCAAAGAAGTTGATCTAGAGAGTCCCCCTTTTGGGTACCTTGGAGCTTGCATGCCTCAATGTAAAGTTCTTCGCACTCGACGATAGGCTTGCATTATTGGTCTTCGATCGAGTGATTTCACAAGTGTTCGAATTCAAATCATTCTTCACACTTTGTGGATTGTACTAGCAGAAACTTGAGAACCATTGACATTAATGGGGGTCTCTCTTGTGCTTGTTAATAGTTCACATCAGTGGCCGGTAACCAAGTGATTTTCTAGTATGCTCGACTTCAACACATTTATTCAAATATTAGAAATTATACGGTGGACAGGTTAGATTCAAGACCCCGGACTGAGATTACATAAGTTTGGGTTGTGTGGATTGGTTCGTGATTGCATACATGACTCTTTGATTTGATGGCTGTGAGCATACCTGAGTCTTCTTGGATGGTTGCAACCACACTTGTATTTTCATATGATCTTATCAACTAGATGGTTGTGTCCATAACACAGACTAATTTTATTTGTCTTTTGGATGACTATGCCCATACCTAGACTACATCTATTTCTTTCATTATCAGAGATATCAGTTGTACTTGCGTTTGTAGGTTCTCCACCATCAAGTTACGCTTCAGTTATGGTTTTGAAAAGCATTTCACCCCTCCCACTCTCTCAGCCTTCATGCTTTAGGGGGCATATGTTACACAGTATTTTGTCACAGACACCGTATCCCTTGATCCAGGGAAGAGTCGGTCCTTGAATGAAATCTGCTCTATGTCATACAGCTAAATATTTGTCCATATCTTGCAAATCACTCAAGAAGATTAACCATGCTCATTAATATTGAAGTTGACCCTTTTTACCTATGTTTCAAGATCCTCACAAGACAACAATATTATTCTTATGATGATAGCCCAGAGTAAACAAGAACCTCGCGACATCATCACAAGAGTACATCTGTTCTCAACGATGGTTAGAGTTTAGGGATTGTCGCAAGTCATCCATATCCTACTTGTGATAGTAGATCTGAATACATTGTTGCCTCGCGATGTCATCTTTGAGTCTTAGTGTTTGACTCGCGACAACCCAAATATGGCAAATTAGTTCAAACAAAATGCTTTTGGGTGGTTTTGGAACTAGTTGTTGGGTCAAGGAAGTTCACCTTTCCTCATTTGAGATGGTGGTTCCACTTTTTGAGTAAACTCCCATGAAGATGAGCTTCCTCTACCTCTTTTATGGAGGCTCCTCCTCTTATGAAAGCATCCTCCATGACTATGATCAGCTAGTTTTTGGTAGTGAGCAAATTAGCTAGTTCTTGGTGTTGGATTGATAGTTTGCAATGTGAATTGCTGCTAGTCTAGCAATTGGTTGTGGATTGATAGTGTGAAATGGTTTTATAAGAAGAAACTCTTGTTGTGATTGCTTTAGTCTCATACTAGTGCTTTTGGGTGAGAGAGAGAGTCAGCCTTTCTGGGAGGCCTTTGAGAGTGAATTATTATGGAGACATACTGATCAGAGCCTTCAAGGAAGCTTGCGACATCAAGGTGTGGTTGTAAGCTTTGTTGTTGTTTATATTAATACAATCAATGGTTATTTCCTATATCATGTATGAATATATTTGATAGCTTATGGTTCCTTGATTTTGTAAGTGGATAGTTCATTTGTGTGCTCTATTATGTGTTTGTTGTTTTCCTATGTTGTTTAAGGTGAATCACACATCAAGGAGAAGAAAACGATAGTTGAAGTAGCCTAAAGTAGACTGCATCAAACATCAGAATAAGGTAGTCTCTTTCAAAGATAAGTATTTAAGGAACTAGCTATTGTCTTTGTCTTATTGTGACTAGACCCACTATAGGGCTAGAGGGGTTGCCTCTATCTACCGAGGTAACTTTAGCTACATCACACTAGCTATCACCTTTTAAGCCGGATGCTCCTGTATAAGGCTCCCGGGGTAAATTAAACTCATAGCTCCTATCCATCAGCTCTTCAATAGAGTACCCGATGCTTTGAATCTGGCCAGCATCTAACCAAGAACCATCTTCAATAGCATGGCCCTTCCACTTGACTAAGTACCACAAATATTCTTTTCTTCTAGTCCATCTGGACACTTGGGTGTATAGGATCTGTTCAATCTCTAAAGGCTTTCCTGGGGGCATATGTTTAATCCACGAGTCGCTCTCTTTCTGGGTGTTTCATGTTCATATTTCCGAGCTGTCTTCTTCATTAGCAGGAATGTATGGGTACCGATCTGCCACATTAAAAATGGGTGAGATTCCTATACTTGGAGGTAACTACAATTCATAAGCGTTCGCAGAAAAATTTCAAATAATCCTGCAAGGCCCAATTTTCTTCAATTTTAACTTGTTGTATTCACCTCTAGGAAACCTCTCCTTGTGTAGGTGTGCTAATACCAAGTCCCCTACGTTGAATTGTACCTCTTGCCTTTTCAAATTTCCTTTCTATTTGTATCTTTGGCTGCTGTCCTGTAATTTTAATTTTACCTATTCATGAAGATTGTTGATTGCCTTTGGGAAATATTCAACATCAGCACTCCTATGCTCAAATTGACCCAAATCCTACAACTCATGTACTCCACGTGGGTGCATTCTGTATAGGATGTAGAAAGGACTACTACCTGTGCTTCTGTTGGGCGAATCATTATAAGCTAATTCCTCTTGTACAAGTACATGATCCCACTGTCGAGAATTGTCACCAACCAAACTTCTTAATAGATTTCCGAGACTTCAGTTCACCACTTCGGTTTGCCCATCAATCTGCAAGTGATAAGCTGAGCTGAATTCAGTTTTGTGTCTAATTTTTTCCATAAGGTTAGCCAAAAATGACATGTAATCTTTACATCTTAGTCTGAAATAATAGACTTCGGCAAGCCGTGTAATCTAACTATCTCTATGAAAAACAAGTGTGCTACATGTGTGGCATCACTATCTCACTATCTCGATTGGAAGAGGTGTTAATGACATTTTCCATGTGCTTGTAGAGCTAGAATCTCCTCCTCACACCAGTTGCAGCATTATTGGAGCTCTGATACCACAATAATGCAGAAGTGTCCTCAGACACGTAATTTTCTTAATAAGAAAAGCAATTACATATGGAATTTTGCAAGAGTTTATAGCCGAACAACAAAACACTCTTGCAATGAGCTATTTATAGGCTTAGTGTCCTAACTACCTCTAATTATGGATCACATATAAAATAACAAGTGTCCATTTATAATAAAATCTATTTAAAAAACTTACTAACAATTCTCCTAAATTAGAGCCTAAAATACGACACATTTGTAGAGTCATATCTTTTTACAATAATATTTTAATTCTAAATGTCTACATTAAATAATTAAATACTCTAGATTAATAATTATTAATTTAATATCATAAATTAATCATTATTTTATTCTAACTTTATAACCTATCATAATATTTTATTTTGGATCATCTAACAAAAACATAATCTAATATTTTCCATTTAATGTTGGGTGAGGGATTTAATTGATAAGTTTTGGTAAGTTCTGTAGCCCTAGTGAGTTTGTTGTCCCAATGTGAAGTGAGAAGAAATTTAGGGGGGGCATAATTTTATTTCATTATACTATACTCTTCTTTTTTTCTTAAATGTTGTCCACAATTAATTTTATTTTGTTATCGACAATATTATTTTATATATGTTTTTTCTATGTTGGTCATTAAAGATTTGATTTTAACTCGCCAACAAAAATATTACTTATATGTGTGTATGTTAAATACTTATTATTTCTCTCTTTGTTAAAATTTACACACCCCCACCCACACACACATATAAATATATATAGATATTCCATATTTTTTACTTAAAATTTACCTCTCACCAGTATGATATCACTTTACATATTTTCTATATGTGAAATACTTATTAATTTTCACATGGATCAAAAAACATTTTAATTAGGATACCAATTATTTCAGAAATACTTACTATTTTTTTTACTCATTTTAACTATAATATCAATTTACCTAATTTAGATATCATTTTGAATTTTTTTTACAATATAGAACTTTCCCGAAGGCCAAGTGATTGAGCCGAAGGCTCAGTGAGTGAGCCTTCGACCAACCTTGAGCCTTCAGCATGCCTTGAGCCTTCGGCCTGCCTTGAAGGGGGCCCCCCATCACCCCACCTTCCGACCAACAACCAAACCAAACCAAACCAAACCAAACCAAACCACCCTTGGTTTATCTTTTATAGATTTCATTTTTCCTCTTCCCATTTATACCCAACCTCCTTCACCCTCCCAACATCCTTCGGATTTTTTCTAACCCCCCACCAACATACCCACCAACATACCCACCTTTGGTTTATCTTTTATAGATCTCATCTTTCCTCTATCCATTTTATCACCTCGGGCCTCCCTTTGTTTCCATCTTTCCTCATCCCATTTTCACCCTGAATTTTTACATTACTCACAAACAATATTTTTTGTGCTATGTTGGGTGTGAGATATTGGAATAAAGAATCGGTGTTGGTAAGTTCTATATCCTCATGATTATGTTGTTCCATTGTGAAGGTGCAATGTTGGGTGTGAGATATCGGAATAAAGAATCGTTGTTCATGAGTTCTATATCCTCGCGATTATGTTGTTCCAATGTGAAGCTATAATACATTTACACTCACATAATTTTATGTTAGAGATTATATAGTTTAACCATTTTTAATGAACAATCATACAGTAAATGAAGTTCTCAGCACTAATACTCCTTATACTTTAGTCTTTTTGTTTTCCATGTATATGTGTGTGTGTGTTTCCTTCATACATTCGAAATATTTATTAATTTTTTTTTTTTTTTTTTTTTTTTTTTTTTTTTTTTTTTTTTTTTTTTTTTTACTTCTATAAAATCCATCTTGCACAAATATGATACCAATTTACGTATTTGATACATGTGAAATACTTATTAATTCTCACTAGCATAAATTTTACCTCACATGAAATGATTTTAGCTATCATACCATTTATATTAAGAATATTTATTGTTTTTTTAAATCATATAATCTAATACCCTTCAATGAAAAGTAAATATTTGATTTACTTTTACAAAAGCGATTTGGAAAATGTCCCGAATAAACATGAATATTTATTTGTTGAATTTTATTAATTGAAATTGGTTATGGTTTACCAAAATGGGAAAATATGTGAAGAGAGAGTTTTACTTCGAGGAACTTATGAGATAGTTATTGCTCTCCCTAGAGATAAATTATCTTTGTTAAGGAAACAGGGCCCAAGAGGGTGAGAGTGGAAGAAACTTAAGGCAACCTAGAGACTTAGAACCTAGTTGAAGGAGGGCCAAGAGAGGAAATGAAATTGATTCCTCAAACATGACATTATTGAGTGTCAGGGTCCAACCCTAACCTCCTTATTTATGTAATAGGATTGTGTCATAGTATAGTAAAGTAAAGAGTGAATAAAGCCCATATCAATAATTGTAAATGGTTAACCCACATTTAATGAAGGGACCACAGTTAGTTGCAAATGGTATTAGATAGATAGTATTAATAAGAAGCATGGTATTGCCCCATGGTATTGCATGTATGAATCCTATATGAAGGATAGAGACTCCCCTCAAGGAGAATCGTGTCTTATTTTGTAATTGAGCTCAGCTCTATTGGAGGTTGCCCCCTCGAAGAGGCAAGTGAACATTGCTTTTTGAATAATAAAATAATTTTTGTTATTTCTCATTGTTCTATGTTCTGGGCATATTTGGTATGCTGGTATCGTCTTGCAAGTTAAGAGAATAACAAGTGGTATCAGAGCGCTTTCCACAGCCGGTGGGATCTCCATTTTTTAGCAAATTGTTTTTTGGTTAGAGATGTGTTCCGACATCTTTAAACCACGGGATCTATCATTGAGCGCATAAACCTGCAGATTTGGGGAGGCATGCATGCAAGAAATACAAGAGGTGGTCACACTTGTTGGACTCCCTTTTAACCCCTATGGGTACCCCTTCAAGTAGTAGTGCATTAGACAAAACCGTGCACAGACTTTCTTCGAAGTACCCTATGGGTATATCAGAAGCCCCCTAGCTCCCTTGAAACCTTGCCATAGATAAACCGTCGGCTGTCTTGCTGCTACAGTACATCGAAAACAACACTCGGAGAGATTACTCACGCGTACAATAGGGTAGTTGGGTTGTACGGCTAAGGGCACGGTTGATCCTCCTTGGTTAGTGCCCTAAAAAATTGGGTCGAGTACTTCTGTCAAACCCTTATGTATATTGCAATCTGTAGCACCTAACACTCTTGGAGACCATAGTTCCCTTCTCTATCTCGGGATCATGCATAATCTTTGCCAGATCAGATCTTGGAAGTGGGGTTTTGTCACAGCAGCAATAATCAGTTCTGCCATCCAGATCTATCAGATCCATCAAATCCATAGTAGCAATCAATTTTGTCATTCAGATCTATTAGATCAACCATTTAGATCTTTCAGATCCATCAGATCTGCCATCCAGACCTAACAGTTTGGGCTTTGTAGCTATTGCAACAATCAAATCCACCATTTAGATCTAACTAATTGTGTGGGTTCCTATACCTGGGCGTGATTTTCGTAGGACTTTTGGCAGCATTAACATTTCTGGGATTCAGCTACTGTAGTATTCCTAAGCGAGTAAAAGTAAAAAAAAGAAAAAGAGAGAGACCCCCTGGGGTGCTTATTGGTGAATTAGCCCATAAGAATTAGGTCAACCAGCTAAGCAAGGTGGTAGCATTCAATTGTTAGTGCCAAAAATTTTGGGCGGTCCTAAATTTCAAGTACATCAGATTAGTGCATGCTACATACTAGAGCTCAAGCTATGGCCAATGAGAGGATTGACAAGCTTGAATCACAATTGAATGAGGTCATGTTGCAGCTGAAGACCTTAAATGAAATACTCTATAAGGGAAAGGTGGAGGAACGCGTGGAGGCATATATTGGCAATGAAAACATGGAGGGCAAAGTCTGGCCAATCCCTTCACCTCTTTAGCACTCACCAACAATCCCATCTATGACCACCCAAGCTAGACATGTATAAATTTGATGGCTCTCACCCGGCCGCATAGATAGCACAAATGGAGCAATATCTCACACTGAATAACATCCTGGATGATGCGACTCAGCTTAGTGTGGGTATCATGTACTTGGACAATGAAGGATGGCAATGGTGGCAATGGCATCAACGTTGCAATGGAAGGCTCTTGACTTGGCAGATATTCAGAAAAGATCTTACGGATCGCTTTGACCATGAACCTAAATTTTTGGGTGGTCTCACTAAGCTCCGACAAATAGGAATAGTGAATAAATATATTACAGCCTTTGAAGCCTTAGCTTTCTGCACTGGAGGTCTACATGATGAGTTCCTACGTGGAATGTTTGTCAGTGGTCTCAAAGAAGCCATACAAGCCCATGTATGACTGCACCACCCTAGCTCATGGCTGCATGCTTGCAGGATAGCTCATGAAGTAGAACATGCATTAGCATCCCAATCCAATCTCCCAAATTTCATCACCAAGGGTCACCCCACAGAGGCTCAAAGCACTACCCAAACACTGAAGGTCCAAAAGGTGTTACTAGCATAAATGGTGGAAAGAAGAAAGCAAGCATTGTGTTACTACCGTGATGAGAAATACTCCCCCGAGCATAAATGCAAGGAGCCAAAATTCTTTCAAATTGATGCTATTGATCACATTTCATCGGAGGAAGCCCCACCACTAGAAGAACCAGAGGAGGAAGAAGAGGACAACCAACAGGACAATGTACCTGAAGAATCAGTTGTCTCATTTCATCCTTTGGTAGGGATTTCTTCTCCCCAAGCTCTCAAAATCAAAGGTTTTATCAAGCATCACCTAGTAGTAGTCTTGATTGATAGTGGCTATACACATAATTTTATCCATCAAAGGGTCGCGGAAGAAGTGCATTGTTTTGTTTGAGCAATTTTTATCTTCCAAGTCCAAATTGTTGATGGGGGGACAATGAAATGTGAAGGCTGCTGTGAAAATGTCAAACTTCAAATGGGGGATTATTAGTTAAAGACCCACATGTTTGCCATACACATGGGAGGGTGCGACATTGTCCTAGGTGTTGAATGGCTTCACAAACTTGGCCCAATCACAATGGATTTCCAGGAGTTATATATGAGCTTTAAGTAGAACAACGACATACATACCCTCCACACACTCCAGGCAAGAGCTCCCTCTATCATCAGCTGACATCAGTTGGAAAAATTGTTAAAAAATGGCCACCATGGAGTTATAACCCAATTTAATGCCATCCTAGCCTTCAAACCCAATTCTCTTCATATTCAACCTGAGATGCAACAGATCTTAAACAACCATCTGCCAGTCTCTAACAAGATTCATGAGCTTCCACCCTCAAGAGGGGAACATTATCATAGCATTACTTTGGTCCCAACGGCCCCACCACCAAATGTGTGCCCATATAGATATTCGTTCGCCTGAAAGAATGAAATTGAAAACATAAAGAACTCTTGTGTTATAGATATTTTTGGGCACTGCAACCCCAATCATAAATGTCCATAAACTGAGGGCTCCTAAGTCCCTAAAAGTGTTGCCTCACCACCTAAAGGAACAAGGTCAGCTGATTACATCATCTCTTAGAAGTTATCCACTAAAAACTGCTTAGAAATGGTCAAAACTGGACCATACTGAATACCCAGTGTAGAGGGTGCAATGCATATCACCTTCCTAGTGTAAAGGGTGTGATGCATACTGAATGGCCCCTCTATAGGGTGTGATTGGTGAGAATGGACAAATGCCAGAGACAGTTTGCAAGGTGGAAGATCATGGAATCTTCCAGAAACTTCCCCCCTGACACTTGCCTCTCTGTTTTCGACTAGGGATGAGTAAGAGATCATTAGTCTCCAAGTGGAATCAAGAACTATCAGAGAGAGGACACTAATGAAAACCCCAAAATATGACTCACCTCCCTACAAACATCTATATATGGATCCCTCATCACAGAGATCCAGAGGCTGGAATCTTGTATCTTGTAGAGAAGTGCTGTTGGTTTTCTAGTGAAACTTCATAGTGTTGGGTGATCTAAGTTTTACCTGAGGTGAAGAAGGGATTTCTTGCTGGAGGATGATGTTGGGTCAAAACAATTCGTTGTAATCCTCTTGCTATTCTTGATATTAATAAAGCTATTCAAGTTTTCCTCCATATTCTTGTATGTTTGATTATATATGCATTTGTATGGTTAATACAGATCTAGTCCTATGTTATTTATGAATATAGATCTCTATTCTTCGATAGTAGTATGCTGCTTTGATTCCACTACCATTGCCCTGACAAAATCCAGTCAACTCCAGAACATTTTTCACATGGATCGACTTGTACTCTGAGTGAAGATTGAACGAGTTTTGAAGACCCCGGATCTAGTTTCATCCATCCAGTCTGCGATATATTCAGGAATATAAAGACATCAAATGTACATCATTTCCAAACAGATGATCATCCAAATCAAAGTATGATGAGTCCGAATCATCAATCTGCTACATAGACGATTTTCTGTCCTATGTGCATAAAAATGAATTTATAAAGCTGAGCATGGGAATGCCCGCCTCAGCTAGATCATGAAAAATATTATGAAGATAATTTATTGTATTGTATCTTATTATAGGTTGCCTCCTAGCTCGAAAAAACTTCGGATCCTCATGAGAAATCATTTCACCCGACATCAAAAGATTAATGACCTCATGCTTTAGGGGACAACTATTATAGACATTTTTGGGCACTGCAACCAAAATCATAAATGTCCATAAACTGAGGGCTCCTAAGTCCCTAAAAGTGTTGCTTCACCACCTAAAGGAACAAGGTCAGCTGATTACATCATCTCCCAGAAGTTCTCCACTAAAAACTGCACAGAAATGATCAAAACTAGACCATACTGAAAACCCAGTGCAGAGGGTGCAATGCATATCACCTTCCCAGTGTACAAGGTGCGATGCATACTGAATGGCCCCTCTATAGGGTGCGATGGGCGAGAATGGAAAAATGGCAGGGACAAAATGCGAGGTGGAAGATCATGGAATCTTCCAGAACTCACCGACACGTCCTCTGCTGTTTCGACAGGATGATAAGAGATCACCATTCCCAAGTGAAGGAACATCAGCAGAGAGCACTATCAAGACCCTAGAAGATGACTCACCTCCCTTCAACACTAATATAGGATCGCCTCATCACAGAGATCCAAGCTGAAATTTGTATCTATAGAGAAGTGTTGTTGGTTTCTGGTGTATATTCATAGTGTTGGTGATCTAAGCTTTACTTGAGTGAAGAAGGGCTTTCTAGCTGGAGGATGATGCTGGGTCAAAACATATGGTTGTAATCCTCTTGCTACTTTTCATCTTAATAAAGTTATTCAACTTTTCCTCCATATTCTTGTATCTTTACTTATATATGCATTTGTATGGTTAACACACATTTGGTCCTGTGTTATTTATGAATATAGAACTTTGTTCTTCGATAGTAGTATGTTGCTGTGATTCCACAGGTGCTCTTTGAAGCTGGGTAGACGGAGAAGAAGCGGCAAAGCTCTAAGGAGAGGAAATTAAGTGCAAGACTAAGGTTGGTCTCCTTTGTTCCACTCCTATCTATTTTCATAAAGGAAAGCGAAAGTAGACTTTACTTGTTTGTTTCTAAGATAAATACCAGTCTTAGTGGGAATAGCAGTATCCGAGTGGACACTATTCCCAGTAAGAGTCATCCATATAGATTTCCACCGAATCATGAATCAGTTCAACAAATATGCTTAATACTGCTCTCTGGAAAGTGGCAGGAGCGTTGTACAACCCGAAGGGAAGGACCCGATAGGCAAAGGTACCCCATGGACAAGTGAAGGTGGTTTTATCTTGGTCTTCTGGGCTGATTTGAATCTGATTATACCCGCTAAACCCATATAGGAAAGAAAATAACTTCTTCCCTGCTAGTCCATCCAACACTTGATCTATGAAAGGCAAGGGGAAATGGTCCTTCTTGGTGGCTTTGTTAAGTTCTCGGTAATCTACAAAGATTCTCAACTTCCCATTTTTCTTAGGCACAAGCACTAGAGGTGAGACCCACTCATTGTCAGAGATGGGGTAGATGAATCCTGCATCCAACAATTTTTGCAATTCTTCTTTGACGATGTCTTTAAGGGCTAGATTCATTCTCCTCTGAGGCTACCTGACTGGTTTACAATCCTCTTTAATGTAGATGTGATGGGTACAGACCGACGGGTGGACTCCTTTCATCTCCTTATAGCTCCAAGAGAAAGCATCCAAATGACTGTTCAATAAGCTACGCATCTCCTTCTCCTGGGAGGGAGATAGGGAAGAGCTGATCTTTAAGGTTCTTTTAGGGCCAAATTCCACATTCTTAACTCTAGGAGAGGTCGGATCAGTCACACAGAGGTCCACTAAAGCACTGGCTTGGGTATCTTCCAACAATTCTTCTAATGCCAGTGTACCGGGAGGTGGGTTTTGAATCAATTTCCCAATCAAGTCATCCTTGGTTTGAGGGCCTCCCCTGGTGGCTTCTATTGCGCACAAAGGTGTAGAGTAGACCTCATCCTCATCTCCCTCTTCCAACCAGAGTGGTAAGTCATGTTCTAGCAGAGGTTGGGCAGGGGGATAGAGGACTAACTGCTTATAAATATGCCCATTCTTGATGGTCATGCTTCCAGCTCGACAACTGATGTAAGCATCTACAGTAGCTAGCCAAGGTCTTCCCAAAATGAGGGGGTATCCAGTGAGCTTTGCCTTTGGCTGAAGGACCAAGAAGTCTGCAGGGTACTCCCAAGAGTCAATAGAGAGCAAGACATCTTCCACAATCCCTTTGGGAGTCACGGTGGAGCGGTCTACTAACTGCAGCACTGTCGAGGTCTTCCTCAAGGAACTATGAAGGTTGAGTTTAAGCATAGTGTCCCTGGTCATCACATTAATGGAAGCCCCTAGATCAATCAAGGTGTGGGGAATTATGGTTCCATTGATGTGGACATCAAGTACAAGACTCCCAGGGTCCAAATATTTTGGACAGGTTACTTGCCCCAACATTAGATTGGACAGTTGTCCTATGACATTGATAGTCTCGGCGTCTCTCTTGTGCCTGCCTGGGTTTTTTTTGAACACTTCTCCTTGATCAATTTGTTGTATATCGGTACATATTTTATGGCTTGGAGAAGGGGTATTTTCACACACAACTGCTTAAGTTCTCCCAGAAGCTCAGTCTCCTCTGGGTTTGGTTGCGTGGTTGCTGTTAGTCACTCAAGAAAGGGTGGAATGGCTTTGGGTTCACTTTCCTGTTTTTCTTCGTCCTCCTCTGGGGAAGGAAGTGGGCGATCTGGAAGGACCTTCCTAGATCGCAGGTTGATATCCTGGATCTCCACAACATAGGTAGGACACGTTGTCTCCCCAGTGTATACTTGTTGGGCATGTCTGTTGTTGGGGTTCGGGTTTGGTTGGGTAGGCATTTGGGGTTGTCTTGGAGGAGCAGGAGGTAATGGTTGTGGTTGAGTAGGTGGTGGAGGCAAAATGGTGGGAAGAGAGTTGTACAGGGGCCTCCACCCCTGCTGAGGTGCATTACACTAAGGCTGAGGCTGGACATGTGAGGGAAATGAATGAGTGGTAGGTTGAGTATGGTATTGAGATGGATAAGACCACAGAGGAGGTGCAGACCAGGAAGGATGAGCAGGGGGACCCCAAGAAGGTATGTGAGCAGATTGATTGGGGCTATAATAAGCTTGGGATGTCCCCTGCATCCCTTGCTGATAAGGTCTGGGCCCATGTGGCCTCCTTTGGTTGAGGAAGTAGAGAGGTTCAACAGTTGCCTCAGTCCATAGGTACATGGCTTTAAATCCGAGTAAGGTTGGGCATTGGTTTTTGGGGTGGTCTTCCTCACAAACGAAGCATACCTCTACTGAGTGCAATGGACACTCGTTCTTAGGGTGCTTCCTTGTACATCTGGGATAGAAAATGGCCAAAGCCCTCTCAGCTTCCTCTTTCTTTTGTTGGATTTTGAAAGTATCAAGTTGCATGGGAATAGTCTGTCTCATCTCACTTTTGAGGTCTTCCATCTAGTTAGTAAACTCATGCTTGGAGAAGGTGGTACTAGCTGAAAGTGGATTCCCCTTTCCTCTTTTCCGGGCTGCCCTAGAATGGTTTCTAAACACAGTATTTATGTCCTCATAAGGCAGTTGGTAGATGTATCCTCTAGCTAGCAGATGGAGGGTATCTAGAAGGTCTTCAGGAACTCCTCGGAGTAGAACCAGCTTCAAAGATTTAGGGTCAAGTGTGCACCTGGCCTGTTTATAACTAAGTTGAAACCTTTCCTCGTAGTCTTCTAAAGACTCATCATTTCCCATGGTCATTCAAAATATCTCTCCCTTTGTTTCCTTTGACCTACAGTAGTCCCGGTATTTGTTGTTAAAGACTTGCTGCATCTGAGCCCAAGTAGTGATACTATTTCTAGGTAATCCCATGAGCCAGCGTAGTGTTGCATCCTTAAGAGTAGAGGGAAAGGGTTTCATCTTTTGCTCGTCTTCGGCATAGTCATAGGTTCAACATAGGACAACAAACTCAAACATGAAGGTATCAAGGTCTTCAGTGGTCAATCCATGGAAGTGAGGTAAGGCTGAGGGACTTATGTTCTTCATTTTCATGTCCCCATTGGTCTCTTGGATGGGAAAGGCACCTTCTATTCTCTCGTTATCTCCCATACCATTTCTGTGTTCAGCCATGGTCTCAAGAGGAATGTTCTCTTGCTCTTCCTCTGTTATATGATCTTCGTATATCTCAGGGGGTTCACCTATAGGTTCTTCTGGATCACGGCCACCAAATAAGAGGGAAGGGTGACTCAGTGATGTGGTGGGGGTGTTGGGTAGGAATTTTCCGGTATTGTCTCTGTTCCTACGAGGCATGAAATGAAAGATTTTTGGCTACTTTTGTTTTTTCTGCTTGTACCTGCAAAACTGAAAATAGACTAAATTGCAACTAACTAAAATCTATCTTGCTGAAATGAAAATGCGGAATTGAAATGAAAGCAAGAAAGAACTAATCTATTTTGTTGAAATGAAGTTGCAGGAATGAAATGCTAGGCTATGTTTGTGAAATTGAAATTGCGGAATTGAAATGCTACTCTTACGCTTGCAGAATTGAAATGCTAGTCTAGGAAAGTAGGAAATGTCTAGTCTATTTTTGCGGAAATGAAATTGCAAAATGGAAATGAAATAAACTACTGAGCAGAAGGTTGTGGTAGATAATAGAAGAAAAGCAGCGATCACAAATACTCTGACGCTTTCCCGACAATGACGCCAAAAAGAATGGTGGGCTCCAGTATTGCAGCAATATTGCTGCAACTCCTGGGACTCCCTTCTTTACTTTATATCAACCCGGTAGTTCGTAACAAACTTGGAAGTGATGGTGCTGTATGCATAAGTACTAGCTCTTGCTGCAGCTGTCACTTGGTTAATTGGCACAAGTCCACTAGGGGCTTAAGCCAACTTCTATGAGCTCTGAGAAGAATCTTTTTACTGATGGATGAAAGCTAACTCAAGGGAAGCTAATCTACTTGCAGAAAGAAACTGAAATGCTGAAAGGAAAGGCAAACCCTAGCAAACCCTAATTTTACCGGCTAGCCCTACTGATACGAAAAAGAGAATGCAAGCTACTGAAAGAGATGCCATTACTTCTAGGAAGGTAAAATACATGTGCCTAAGCTACTTCTATCTGAAGAAAACATCTTTTTGTATTTTTGATTAAGTTGTCAGATTCATCATGCATGTGTTTTCACTGTTTTTGACTATGCAGAGGTGGATCGGTGAGAGGAAATGCTTGCAGGAGGCTAGGAAAGTTCAGAGAGGGCCTAAGGGGTCCCTAGCACCCTTCTTGAGAGTTTCACAGAGTTTGGCTTTCTAGAAACTGCTTTCGTGAGCTTCTGCAGGAAGTCTGCAGGGGTTCTACAGGATGTTCTGGAATTTCTACAGGATGTCTGTAATTTTCTACAGGATGTTCAGAAATGGGATTTTGGAGGATTGATGGAGGGAAAAAGGTGGAGGAATGAGTATGGAGGTGAGATAGGGGTGTGAGGAGGTCAAGGACTTGGTGGATGGAGTTGAGGAGTAGCGCGGATGGTTAGATTTGTTCAAGGAGGGATGAAACGATGTTGCACAACAAGATGAGAATCAGGGCAAAGTAAGTGAATGAGGAAAATGTGAGGTAAGGGTTCTAAGTGGAGGATGGAGTAGGTGGAGTTGATGGAGTATGGGCAGATGAAGAAGGCTAATAGGTGCTCTGCAAGTGGTTTTTCAAACTGGACAACCAAACACTTGGAAAATCAAAGGCCTAGTTATGTTAGTCTATTTTGACCTAGATAGCAGCAAAGAAATGGAACATAAGTTTATTTGCAATGAAATCAGATGAAATGACTATGCAACTAAGCAATCATAACCCTACGCATGCAATCAAAACTGATATCAAGTTCCGCAACTAAGAATCCAACACTACTAATTGCATGGTGAAGCAAAGACTGTGTTTTTGTTGGTAGCAATGTCACCTTTGTCCCAGCTCACGATCCCACTGAGGGAGACGTGAGATCAGAGGTGCTTGATGGCCTTTTTCTGGAGATATTCCCTATTACTAATCTACCAACTAAATCTGAACATAAAAATCCTATCTAATCATCAACCATGACCTATGTAACTAGCAAGATGTTGATCTACTTAACAGAAACTATTTTGCAAAGACATAAAAGCAAATAACAGTACATGAAGGAAGCCTTGGCACTTGGGTTGGGTCCAACCCCAAGAGCTACAGGCTCCTAAAGAAACTCAGAATTGATGCCAAATAAAGTTGCTTTCCATTACTCAAAAATAGCCATGTTCATAAGAAAGTTACACAACAGTAGCTACGAAAATGAGCTGAGAAAATAGCAGCACCTTAGTGCAAAATAACAATAGTCCAAAAAGTAAACTACGAAGGCTGAAAACCTTCCTATTTATGCCTACGAGGGGCCTCGGTAGCCCTCCTTAACTCAAGGGGCTCGGGTGCTCCAACTGCCAGTAAACAGTCACTTTTCACCAAGCTGCTCGGCTGCCTTTAGGATTCGTTTTGGTGGCCTGTTGAGCTCCGAGTTGACGGTGGAGATTTCGAGGAAGGAACATTTAATGCAAGAGACATCCTCCCTACGAATCCTCACCCTTTTTCCTTCATGCTTGGCTGTCATCTAGCTCATAATTGTTGGCTTTGTTCCAAAATTTGTCCAAAAACCTGAAATAACCATGTATTAGCCTTCTTGGTAAAGTGACCACCCTCATTCGTGCAATTAACATAAACATACTAAAAAAACATGCATAAACTATGAAAAATGGTGGATTGATCAAGAATAATTAGGAAAAATGCGCCCAATAAGTTACCAATTCCGGGGCTCATCACTAATCACACACATGAGGGGGTCATAGGGAGGTGACAATCCCCCCTTTTTGTTGTGTCGGGCGTAGTAAGGGGGGAACATCCCCCCCTTTTAGTTGTGTCAAGCGTAGCACAAGGGCACAACCCCCCTGTTGTGGTTTTGTGCTATTAGCACTCAGTATTTCTCAAGGTTAAAGAAAGAAATCACCGAGGTAACCACAAACCTACTTTTGAGACTAAGATCTAGCCTTCCTAATGCTCAGAGAAGGCTCTCTCTTTAAGATTTAACTTTCTTTTAGTTAAAATGATTTTAGGCTAGTTATGTAAGCTTGATTTGGTTTTGATTTGAATTTGGGTGGTGGGATCACTTAGATGAATAAATGAATGTCTATTTTTCCATTGGGCTATGGAGTCAATCAGGCTTTGAAAATAGAACAACAACAAACCATAAAGAAAATGTTACAGGGCAAGATCGTTGAGCAATATCAGATCTCAAAGGTTGGATGGTGAAATGATTTCCAATTGGGATCAAGGAGCAGTTAAGGATTCCTTAAACCAGACAGTGAAGAAAGTGAAAGAGGTCAATCGAAACTAGGGAGAAATGAAGAATTCCCTACTCTGGATATCAGAAGAAAGCATAGAAATGTATAACAGTAAAACTAGAGTGTACTTAAACAATTTATGCAGTAACATCCCTATTATAACATTCAAATTTAGAACACATATGAGTTTATGGAATACTTAGAAAAAGAACATAAACAAGATGAAACTTGTACTTCATTGAGATAGCTCAGCTGGAAATTGGTACAATAACCCTTAGGTAGTAGATCAGTCAGCTATAACAATATTCATAAATCCCCCCTTAATACTTCAATTTATGAATTATTTATAAAAAAAACTATTACAAAATATCCTAAAATGTTTTAGTATTTATTATGGGAAAAAGAAATATCTTCATGCAAGAAGATAGAGATAGCTATTGAACTGCTATTTGTTGTCCTTGTTATTCAGGTTACGTTGGCTTTTAATCTTTGATCTTTTGCCTTTTAATCTACTTTGTTGTTTTGTCTTCATGCTAGATGTTCTGTTTAGTTTGACCTTTTGTTGTAAATTTTATTCACTCTTTCATACGTCTGTGTTTTTAGTAAAAATGATTTTTACTAAAAGACACATGTAGAATACAAAATGTTTCTTGGAGAGTAGTTTGTAAGAATCTTTTGTTGTGCTGATGAAAATGATTTCATATTTGTTTTAACAATTAATGTGTAAGTTGTTTCCTTATGCTCTGTTGTTGTATTAAACTTGATTTTCTTCTTTGTACACAAAACTCCTGCTCAATGAAGCCTTTGAATAAATTTCCTAAGAATCTGGAGCAAACAGGTTTTGTTACTAGTATCAAAACTTGTTTGTCCAATATCTTGGCCTTCTGATCACCTGCAAAATGAAACAATCATTAATAAAGCATAGGTCTGTGGGGAAGGCAATGAATGGATTTATTGAACTAAGATGTCTGTGGATGGAGTCCGTAGCATGTTCGCAAAGTAATCGGGGGTCAAATTTGGTTGCAGATGCTCAGGGTGGCACAGGAAGGCTTAGGCAGCTTTCACTGTCAAAATGAGTGAAAAGATTAAAAAATGGTTGTTTTCGGCCTTTTAATGGGTAACGGCCAAATTTGGACCGGATTCGATAAATGAGTTGTGAGTGGTTTTGGTTTTGGCGGGGAGACAGTTTCAGGGGACATCGCACCGCTTTTGGTAGTCAGGCAGTATTTCCCTGAGAGCATGTGGGTTTGCTTGGAGCTGCCACGTAGCCGAAAGGGGCCCGAGAAAAACCGTGAATCTCGCATACTCTCGGGCAGGTAAAGATCAGAGAGGGGATGAGAACGATATGGATGCAAGCCATTAGATATAGGGGTGAGTGATCGGAGGGCTATCACGCGATGAATATGTTAGGGTTTTAACCTTGACGCAGGGTCGGGTACGGAAGAGTAGTTTGATATAATGGAGGTGGGGTCAGGATATATATTAATATAGTTTAATATATGTGGGTTTGTATTATATGGGTTTGGGATTAATATATATGCGGGAATTATTTAATATGAGATACATGTATAAGGGGAATTAAATAATTAGAGTTAAATATTAATATTAGTATATGAGCGAGATTTAACATATTGCGATGGGTTAATAAAATGCAGGACCGGAGAATAAATACACTAGGGATATAAGTTAAAAGGGTATCGAGGAGGGTTTTTTTTTGAATGGGGCCCGATACACTATTCAAACTTAGGCTAAGGGGTTTTAGTGGGTTTACAAGTAAAACAAGAAATTAACAAGGGGGGATGATTTTTAAAGGGAAATGTCTAGGGAAAAGGGTTGAAATTAATGAAAAAAGGTTAGAATGAGGGGAAATTGTATCTTTTCAAGGGGAATGGGTTTCACACTAGGGAAAAGGGGTTTTGGGTTGGGAAATGAGTTTTGGAGGGTAATTTGCTAGGGAATTGTATGAAACCAAGGGGTAAGGGTTAAATTAGTAAGTATGTAATGGGGGTGAAACGAAATGAGGGGAAGTTAATCAAATAAGCTTGTAAACATCTTTTTACTCTCATAACTGCTCCTACACACTGAAACATATGGTTAAGCGTGATAAGTATGCTTATGCTTTAACAACCTTGTACTTCTGCAACCTTTCTTCTACCTACTCTTTACTTACCCTAACATTTTTTATTCACTTTATTGGGTGCATTTAAGCTAGCAGACCCTTTCTTTCATTTTTCTTCTGTCAAACAAGCTATCTAATTCTAACCTTATGGTTTCCAATGGCTCAGATTAAGTTGTTGAGCACATTTTATTTCTCTACCTAACTACTGATCTGCCAAGATTAAATAGTTTGGCTAGATATTTATTCTCTAACTATAAACATGAAATTTAAAGCATGAACTAGTCAAGATTAAACTATTTTAACTATCATGGGTTGTGGCATTTATGACAAGCTGCACAGAACCATTATTTTCACAGTAAAGTAAAAAGTAGTGGCACTTGGACTTCCACACTTTCATGATCTATTTTTGTTTAGGGTTCATATTTTTTCACTTTTGTTATTCCTTTTTGGGGTGGGAAGCATGATTGTTCAAAGGTCTTTGTTTCAGTCAGATGTATACCCCCGGAAGTTTGTACACCCCTCCATGCGGGGGGGGGTGCGGGGGGGACTTGTCCCCCTCTGTGGGAGTTCGGGGGGGCCGATCCCCCCCGGCTAGGGGATCCGGTGGCCAGCGGTCCCCCAGCGGGGGTTGCGGGGGCAGCGCCCCCGAAGCTAAAAACAGATGTAAAATTGCCTTGTAAAGTATAGTAATTTCTAGTCAATCTGGGCCGTTCATTAGGCGGATGATCTGACAATAGAACTTATGTTTAGTTTAGGGTTTTTTCCCCTAGAAGGCAACCCCTGTCTTTGTATGAGGGCATTGTATCTAAGGCTATGTAATAGATGTGTATTCTCTGAGCGAGAAACAGCAAGGTGAGACTGTGAGAGAAAACAGAGGATATTACATCGGATCTGCTGTAGGTTGTGTCTCTTCATTTTGCTGGATAATGGAAAGGAAGGACTGGCTGTTCGGGGTGGACGTAGCCCAAACTAGGTGAACCACGTATATCTGTGTCTCTCTTGTTTTATGCGTTTTCTGTGTTTATATTTCTACAATATTTTATGTGTTCCATTGCTTCGTAATATATAATTTTCTAACAACTGGTATTAGAGCTGAAAGTCTATTTGGCTAATAAACTCATAGGAAAGAAGGGTTCCTGGTTCGAGTGGGAGCAATGGCGGAAGATGGTAAGTTTAGGGTCGAGAAATTTAACGGCCAAAACCTCTTGTTGTGGAAGATGTAGATGGAAGATTATTTGTATCAGAAAGATCTGTACCTACCATTGGGCGGAAAAACAAAGATGCCGATGAGTATGACAGATGAAGAATGGAACCTTCTCGATAGAAAGGCACTCGGAACAGTACGGTTATGCCTCGCAGCATTGGTCGCCTTCAACATTTCGAAGGAAACAATGACAGAGGGTTTGATTAAGGCATTGGAGAAACTATATGAAAAACCCTCAGCCTCAAACAAGGTATTTCTTATGAAATGGTTATTTGATATGAAGATGTTGGAAAGTGGATCTGTTGCAGACTATTTAAATGATTTTAATACTGTTACAATTCAGTTATGTTCTGTAGGGGTAAACTTTGATGATGAAGTTAGAGCTCTGTTATTCTTGTGCTCATTTCTAGAAAGTTGGAATGGTTTAGTAATGGCCATTAGTAACTCTGTTTCTCGATCTAGTACTTTAAATTTTGATGATGTTGTCGATGCTATCGCTAGCGAGGAAATGCGACGGAAAGGCTCCGGTGAGACATTAGGTAATGCTTTGAGTGCAAAGTCTAGGGGAAGAAAAATGGAAAGAGGAAAGAGCTCAGGATATCGTAGTAAATCAAGGAAAGGCAGATCCAAGTCAGATCGGGGATAGTGTGCTGGAAATTCAGAAAGAAAGGACACCTAAAGAAAGACTGTAGATCTCAGAAAGGAAAAGAAGGAAATGCACAACAAGAAAACAATCATGAAGCAACTGTGATAGGTGAGGTGTTACAAGATGCTTTGACTCTTTTTTTTGAAAATATTACTGATTCCTAGGTGGTAGATTTAGGGGCCTCATTCCATGCCACACTTGATAAGAAATACTTTCATGACTATGTTCAAGGAGATTTTGGAAAAGTTCGTTTGGGTGATGATAAACACTATAAAATTGTTGGAATGGGTAAGGTTCTTGTAAAACAACAAAATGGAAACTGATGGCTATTAAAGGAGGTAAGGCATATTCTAGATCTAAAGAAAAATCTGATTTCAACAGGGTAGTTAGGCGGTGAAGGTTGTGTGACAACTTTCACAGATAAAGCTTGGAAGGTTACTAAAGGAGCCCTAGTAATAGCAAAAGGCGAAAAGGTTGGTACATTGTATTTATGCAATGGTATTTATAACTCTGTTAATGCTTTAACTTCCAAAGGAGTAGATGTAGCATTATGGCATCATAGGCTCGGACACATGAGTGAAAAGGGAATGAAGATTCTTCACTCAAGGAATTTGTTGTCGGGTTTGAAGAATGTTGATTTGGACTTCTGTGAGAATTGCATTTATGGAAAATAGAAGAGAGTCAGATTTCTCAGAGTTGGGAAAGAAAGGAAGAGTGAAAAATTAGAGCTTGTGCATACAGATGTATGGGGACCCGCTCATGTATCATCTCTTGGTGGCTCTCGTTATTATGTTACTTTTATTGATGATGCAACTAGAAAAAATTGGATTTATTGTATTAAGAATAAATATAATGTATTTGATACTTTCAAGAAATGGAAAGCTTTTGTTGAGATTGAGACAGGAAAGAAATTGAAGTGTCTCAGATTAGACAATGGAGGTGAATATTGAAGCAAAGAGTTTGATAGGTACTGTTCAGAGCATGGAATTCGTAGAGAGAAGATAGTTCCAAGAACACCACAAGAAAATGGTGTGTCAGAAAGGATGAACATAACAATCATGGAGCGTGCAAGGTGCATGAGATTGCATGCAGGATTGCCTTTACAATTTTGGGCAGATGTTGTAGATACTGCTACTTATCTAATAAACAGAGGGCCTTCAAGTTCCTTGGATGGTGGTGTTCCGGAGGAAGCATGGATAGGTAAAAAGGTAAACTACTCTTTTTTAAAGCATTTTGGTTGTGAGGCCTTTGTCCATATTAATAAAGAAAATAGAACAAAGCTTGCGGCAAAGTCAAAGAAATGTACCTTTATTGGATATGGTGTTAATGATTTTGGTTATCGCTTATATGATTATAAAAATCACAAAATCATTAGGAGCAGAGATGTAATATTCAATGGAAAGGTCTTGTATAAGAATCAGTTGCAGGAAAAGAAACAGGAAAAAGAAAACAAGGAATACCCAGTTCTTGATGAAATCACTGAAAAAGTAAAGGTGCCTGAAAATAATAATAATCAATAACCACAACAACAACAACCACCACAACAGCAACAGGCACCCCAAACACTTGAAAGTGGTGTTAGAAGATCTACTAGGATAAGCATACCCTCTGAACGATACTCTCCTTCATTATATTATTTATTGTTGACTGATTCTGATGAACCCGAATGTTATGAAGAAGCAATGTAGGTTGAAAATAGGAAGAAGTGGGAGGTAGCCATGGAAGAAGAGATGGACTCCTTAATGCAGAACCAGACTTGGGACTTAGACAAGTTCCCTGTAGGAAAAACTACATTGAAGAATAAATAGGTTTACAGGCTGAAGGAAGAAGATGGAGGAAAATAAAGGTACAAAGCTAGACTTGTGGTGAAGGGGTTTGCACAGAAGAAAGGTATTGATTTTGATGAAATATTTTCTCCCGTTGTTAAAATGACTTCAATCAGAACTATTTTGAGTCTAGCAGCAGTTGAATATTTGCATCTTGAGCAGTTAGATGTAAAGACAACCTTTCTCCATGGGGATTTGGAGGAAGAGATATATATGCAACAGCCACAAGGATACGAGGTAAAAGGGAAGGAGAAACTAGTGTGTAGTTTGAATAAGAGCTTGTATGGCTTAAAACAAGTTCCAAGGTAGTGGTATCTAAAATTTGACAAGTTTATGTCTGAACAAGGTTATACTAGATGTCACTCTGCTCATTGTGTTTATCTGAAAAAGAAAAATGATGGTAGCTACATTATATTGTTATTGTATGTAGATGACATGCTTGTTGCAGGGTCTAACATGCAAGAAATAAATGTGCTCAAAAGAAAATTGGCAAATTCATTTGCAATGAAGGATTTGGGAGCTGCAAAACAAATCCTTGGTATGAGAATAACTAGAGACAGGAAAAATCGTAAATTAACATTGTCTCAGAATGAGTACATACAAAAGGTGTTGAAAAGATTTAATATGCACAATGCAAAACCCGTTAGTACACCTTTTGCTAGCCATTTCAAACTTAGTAAGGAAATGTGCCCAAAGACCTAAGAAGACATGGATTATATGTCTAAAGTTCCATATGCATCAATAGTTGGAAGCTTAATGTATGCAATGGTTTCCACAAGGCTTGATATTCCTCAAGCAGTGGGAGTTGTAAGCAGGTACATGAACAATCCAGGAAAGGAACATTGGATGGCGTGAAATGGATTCTCAAATATTTGAAAGGTACGACAAATCAAGCATTATGCTTTGGTGGCTCAAACATTTCTCTATAGGGATATGTTGATGCAGATATGGTAAGAGAGATAACAGGAGGAGCACTACAGGATATGTATTTACTATTGGTGGAACAGCTGTCAGTTGGGTTTCAAAAATCCAAAGTGCTATTGAACTTTCAACAATAGAAGCAGAGTATGTTGTTGTTACATAGGCTAGTAAAGAAATGACTTGGTTACAAAGGTTTATGTGTGAATTGAGTAAGGAGCATGATATGGGTACGCTATACAGTGATAACCAAAGTGCCATTCATCTTGCAAAGAATTCAGCATTTCATTCCAGGACTAAACACATACAGCTCAAGTACCATTTCATATGATTAGTGTTGGAAGATGGAGAGTTGAAGCTAGAAAAGATACACACTAGCTAGAATCCTGCAGATATGCTAACAAAAGTTGTAACTGGGGAGAAACTAAGAATATGGTCAGTTTCAATTGGTCTTCAAGGATTACGATGAAAATGAGAAACAACCAGGTCCAAAGACGAGTCATTTTCCAACAAATGAAGCAGCGGTGGAGTTGCTACAATCATTCTCGAAGTTGGAGATTGTTGAGTATGGAGCATGACTATTTAGAGGTCTTTGCTTCAGCCGGATGTATACCCCAGTAAGTTTGTACACCCCTCCACATGGGGGGGATTTTTCCCCCCCGCAAGGGTTCAGGGAGGCCAATTCCCCTCGACTATGGGATCTGGGGGCTAGCGGTCCCCCAGCGGAGGTTTCGGGGGCAGCGCTCTTGAAGCTAAAAACAGATGTAAAATAGCCTTGTAAAAGTATAGTGATTTCTAGTCACTCTGGGCTATTCATTAGGTGGATGATCTGACTGTAGAACTTATGTTTAATTTAGGGTTTTTCCCTAGAAGGCAACCCCTATCTTTGTATGAGGGAATTGTATTTGAGGTTGTGTAATATATGTGTATTCTTTGAGTGAGAAACATAGAGGTGAAATTATGAGAGAAAATACACGATATTATAGCGGATCTACTATAGGTTGTGTCTCTTCATTTTGTTGGATAATCGAAAGAAAGGATTGGTTGTTCGGGGTGGACGTAGCCCAAACTGGGTGAAACACATATATCTGTGTCTCTCTTGTTTTATGTGTTTTCTGTGTTTATATTTCTGCAATATTTTATATGTTCCATTGCTCCGTAATATATAATTTTCTAACATAGTCTGTACTATTGGTGTGACATGCTAACTAGGCCTATTGAGTTGGCAAATGAATGGGCTTCAAAAAAAGCTAATGACATCATGCCACTGTTCAAGTTTTTAGTGGTGCTGAGTTGGTAGTTTTTTATTCGTCAATTTGTTGTTGATGACATGGATCAACTAGAGGCCACCACATGGCTCAACCATAGGCTACCATGTAGCTAAGCCAGAGGCTGCTATGTGGCACCTTGGTGGCCACTAAAAACTTGTTGAAGTCTAGATTACACTCTGCAGGTTTGACCATTGAACCTATTTCAAACCAAACACCACATACACTAACGCACCAATCATAGTCATTGTTTAAAGGACTTATGAAATATATATTTAAACATTGTTTGGGGCGGAGGTATGGTTAAGGGATGAGGGCTAGCCCCATTCTTGGTAATCGCACCTACATAGACCAGGGGTGTGACCAGGGGTCAGGGCTTAGCTCCAGCCCCCCCAACATTTAAACATAGACCATATGACCAAGATCCCGCAATCAGGGGCGCTTAGGAGGGGGCCAGACCCTAGGCGCTAGCCCTCAATCACATGCGAGTCACATGACCACCGACACGCAAATAAAGGTCATTATGAAAACTAATGATCCCACAATTTGCACCAATGGTTCGCCAGTTTGTTGCCTAGATAGTGGAAAAAGGGACATATTTGTAGGACAGTTAGCCAGACTTGGCGAATTTGTTGGTCGACTAGCAACAAAACTTGGAGAGCTGATAACTTTCTAAGTTTTTGGTCTTTTTGGGAGCAGAAAGAGGCTAGACAGGGGTTTTTGATAGCTTTGAATCCATTGGTGTTGCTATTGAAGCTATTTGAGCATTCTAACTTGATGTAATCACTATTTTTATGAGCTTAATGATATAGGACCAAGCATTGGAAGCTAGACTAGGAGACATAGCCTAGGAGGGGTGAGATCCTTCATCACTTGATGTGTTTTTGTCACTGTTATGGTTTTATGGTCTGCAATTTTCTATAAATTATGAGTGAAATTCATGCTTTATTTGGTGTTTTAATTCAACTTAAAGATCCATAAAAGCTCATTTTACTCACTTGCAATTTACATAAACCTTAAGCACATACATATACAGATCACGTTCTGTCTTGGTATTTTCTCCAAAGTGTTGTTCCTTTTAGTTTGATCCAACTCCTCAATCATTACCTTTATCCAATTGTTATCTTCACTAGCCTCCCTAAAATTATTTGGCTCTAGTTGGGACACTAATGCAAAGTGTTCTTAGTTCGAATTGGAAATCAATCATCTCCTTTATTGTACTCCTAGTTCCCTGTTCGCAATTATTTGACTCTCAAGATGCTTCTTTTGTATGCAACTAGGAGGAGCCTTGCTTGCTAAGGAGGTCTTATCTTCTTCTTCTTCTTTCTCATTTGACACTTCTTGATCTTCATAATTTGTGAAATCATAATCAACTTCAATTGATTCTTTAGGCTCTTTGAATTTTGGTAATGTCTGATCCACTAGGACATTAATGCACTCCATTATTTTCTTGGTCCTTTTATAAAACTTGATGCCTTTTATTTTGAATGGCTAACATCATCTCCTAAGTCAAAATTTCCAATATTTTCATTGTTCCTCTTTATATAGCACCTATTGCAAAAACAATTGAGACAATATGATTTTGCAATACTCCATTTCCATAGCTCATAATGTCTCTTGTCACTATGTGGCCTGAGTAGATTTTTTTTTTCCAAATAAATTGTTTCTTGAGAAACTTCTCCCCAAAAGGTATGTGCAACATTAAACTCATCCATCATTTCTCATACCATTTCTTGAATTAGCCTATTCTTCATGTCCACCATACCATTTTTCTAAGGTGTTTTTCAAATAAAGTATTTTATTTTAATCCCATGCTCTTCATGAACTTTTTCAAACTCCTTGGACAAAATATTACTTCCTTCGTTAGGTGTTAGGAACTTTATCCTCAAATCCTTATCATTCTCCACTTGAGATTTAAAACTTTACGATTTTTTGATGGATTTTGATTTCTCTTTCATTAGCATGATCCAAGTATCTCTTGTGAAATCATCAACTAATAGAATGAAGTACCTTTCTCCTCTAGGACATTGTTTTCTTGTAGGCCCATGGGCATTTGGATGCACTAGTTCCAAGGGTATGAAAGTCAAATATTATTTATTCTTAAAGTGAACCCTTGCTTGCTTTCCAAACTGACATGATTTTCATATGATGTTGTCCACTTTAGGGTATTGGCACTCCTTTAATTGCTTAACTTTTGTTTATCTTGACTAGGTTGTCAAAATTCATGTGGCCCATTCTTCTATGCCACAACCATGATTCATCTAACAGTTAACTCTGGAATCATCGAATGCATACATATTGTTATCATTTCTAATTTATTTTCCCACCAATTTTCTAGATATAGAACACTTGATTTCATAATCTTTAGATCTAAAAATCACATCACAACCATTGTCACACATTTGACTTACACTTAGTATATTGTGCTTCAATCCATCCTTGTAAAGCACATTTTGTGCCTTGTTCTTACCACCCATCCTTATAGTCCCTTTTCCTTTCAATGGAGCTCAAGCATCATTTCCAAAACTAACATTTCCTTTTCTCAAACTGTTTTAGATGAAAAAACTTGCTCTTATCACCTATCATGTGCTTGGAGGACCCACTTTCAATAATCCATTGCTCATATTGATCATGCTTGTCAATGTTAACCGACATTTTTTAGACCTATCTGATATCTCCTTCCATCTTTTTACCACCTTTTATTGAGGTGATCTCTCTTGAATCTATTGCTTAGGAGGACTAGCAAAATTGGATTTTCACTCAATTTCCCTAGAACTAAAATTGTCACATTTGAAACACTTGGTTTCATTCATTAGTGCAGAAAAAAGTATTTTTATTATCAACAAATGATATTTCAGTGTTTTGAACAATTCTTAATCTAACAACATATTTTATGGTAGATGTATTCATTTTAGCATTAATGGCTTTGTGCCAAAAATTAATACATACAAAACAATATCCATAAAACAAATTTGGATACCTAACATTATATTTCCAACAACAGGGAGTTGATTTGATAGTTGTTATCTATTTCTCTTCTTGATTTTGAGTATTTCCTTGAAAATTTTATGTTGGTCGCACTAGATCAGTATTATTCCAATTTCTCTTGTCATTGGTTGGAGTGTTCACTTGGGCTTCCATTCCTTTTATTGCATCTACATAGATGGTGCTTCGTTGGCCTTTTGTATCTTGTTGAGAGGTCTCAAAATCTATGCCAATTTTGTCATTTCCAAACCTTTGCACACTAAGAATATCCTTCAAAACTTAAAATCCCTTCACAAATTTTAGTTTCAAATCTGATTGAACTTTTAATTTATTTATATCTTATCTCAAAGCCACAACTTCTACTTCAAGTCTTTGACAGTTTCTATCCCAATATTCTAGTTGGTTAGAGAGCACGTTCTCCTTTATCTTTTTGTCATACAACTACGTTTTTAGACATATTATGTCTTCTTCATGACCACTTGGTATTTGAATATCTCATATCATGAACTTCAAAGATTCATTCTCTACTTCCAAATCAACCAAGCTGCTTTTCTTGTCCTTCATTTATTGGACCAAAATTACTTTTAATTTTTCAAACTCAATTTGTTTCTTCAAGGATTCTTAAAGAAAATAATACATATATTATTTTATCTTCTTTATTTGTTCCTTCCACAATATTTTATTTTTCCTTGCTTTATTCAGCTCCTTCAATGCACTAATGAGCTCTCCTTCATAGTCCACTACTGCTTCTTCAAAATTAGATTCATCCTTGGATTCAAAGGCCATGAGAACACACTAACCATGCTCATATTCGAATGACTTCTCATTACTAGTTCCTTGAGAATCACTCTCTTCTTTGGAGTAGAAGCTCTTTTTCTTTTTAGTTTTACCATTATGATATCTCTGAAATGTACTCTTTCTCTTCACTTCCATTTTGTTTTCCTTATTTTCTCCTCTTGTGTATCAATACTTTGATGCAAAATGTCAAACCTTTCCATAATCAAAAATTTAGAAATGGATTTTTCCCTTGTATGTTATGGATCCCCTCTCCCACTTTCTAGAAAATTGGGAAAATTCATGTTCTAATTCATATTTGGAATATTCTTCATATTCCTTTCCTTTCTTGGAAAATTCCTTGGCTTTCTTACATACCTTGAAATATGATTATTTAGAATTTTATATTTCTTTTACATTTAACATCTCATATGTAGTGAGGGTCCCAAATAGTTTTTCCATGTTGAGGGCATTGAAATCTTGCATTTCTTCATGGGCTAAATTTTTTGAATTAAATGGCAGGGACATCAAAATTATCTAAATGATCACTTCATCTTCAGGCTTGTCATGTATACTCTTGATCATGTTTACAACTTCCTAAACTCTATGGAAGTATTCACATACTTTATTCCTCTCCCATATTCATGCTCTCAAACCTCATTTTGTAGGTATGAAGCTTTGCCTTCTTCACTTTGTCATTTCCTTCATATTGATTCTAGAGTTTATCCTAGACATCCTTTGCTAACTTGGAATGCATCACTTTAATGAGTTTAGTCTCAACAAGTCCACTCAAAATGGCATTTTTTTCCTTCATGTTGTTTGTATAAAACTTATTTACATCATGATCCATAGGGAGAGTACTACAATCTGTATATCTTAACATAATAATTTCCCAGACATCAACGACCTAACTCATCAGATATTCTTCCATCCTTACTTTCCTTACTCCATAGTTTTTTTGCATCAAAAATAGACACTTTAGACTCTTGAGAAGCCATGATCCAATTCAAATCTCCTTCCAACAATTAAGTTACATTTCAATGAGTTGGATATCATACCAATTATTAGGATCAAGCAACACTGAAGTGGGGGGTGAATCATTATTTCATAAAATTCTACCAAAACATAAAAATAATAACCAAAATATGCAACAATGAAAGCACAATAAGAAAAATACAACACACAAAATTACGTAGAAATCATCCAAGGGAAGAAAAACACAATAATTTTCTTGCTTCTTCTCTTTTATTATTATTGAATCTTCTATTTTACATATATAAGTTAGCCCTAAGTTGTTATTTTATTTTCCACGACAAACAAGGATCCACCACCCATACAACAATCAAGAAATCCCCCAATTGCTTGAGGCCACAACCTCTACAATTATAATTTTAAAAATATATCCAAAGACAATACAATATTATCTCTGGAATGATATGAGCAATAACATACAACAAATAGATCTAGACCCTGCAAAAAGTCCTTTTGTTTCCTCTTGAAAATGGCTCAACAAATTCTATATGATGGAGACAATTCTTCAACACTTTTCTCAATCCAATTCTTCATGCCATACATAAAATTATGACATAAACATGCACTGCAATCTCTGATATAATTCTATGATATTCTTCAGGAAGATTCTATAGTCATTGAACAAAATAACTCCTCACATAATTGGCTCAAAATTCATAACAATATCACTCTCTCACAAGAGGACCAACAACACCTTTACAAAACTTTATCCTATAAATAATCATATTCAAGATATTGAACAATAATTGCTAGAAGAACTATTAAGCCAAATGCTCATGTTCATACATTGTTGATCTGGTCTAGTACAATGACTTCTCCTTGACTCAATCCACCATCATATTCATCGAATGACAAATATTTTCAAACTTAATCACCTTCTTTGATGAATTCTAACATTCCTTGACTTAGTGAAGTGAATACCATGGGTAAGTACAAGAGAACTTTTTTATGGTTTTATTTGAGTGTGCATACAATTAGGTAATTTTCATTATATAGGTAGTGCCACAACCATACAATGGGAAGCTAGTCACAGTTGGCAATGCCACGAGGTACTGTGATAATTGAGTGATAATTGATATGTGCATGTTGTGATAAGCCAGTGACATAGTCTGTAACTATATAAACTTCAAACATCATCAACCCAATCTGGAGACTCAACTTTAAGACATCGTCATTTAGACCCAATTAATGTTGTCATGACCATGCAAGATAATTCAATGAACTCAATACAAAGCATACAAGACATTACATCAAACATTTATTATCGACATCAATGCCAACATAAGGGAAGCTCGATTGTATTGTTCATTATCATCCTTCAAACATTAGGAGAAATTTTGATAGGGATATTTTACATAAAAAATATTTTTTGATTTACTGCTTTTGTCTACACTTTGAAATTATTACTTATTTCTCATTCCATTTGAGACTATATCTAACAAAAGGAGAAGAGAGAATACACTAGGAGTTAGATTTAATATTATTAGTTATTTTGTAATTATTTTATGGTCAATGTTGTGTGGTTTTTCAACCTACATTTATTTAAAACTAGTTGAGACTCTGTGGAGATTTAGAAGTAGTAGATTCTATGTGGAGTTCTATATATGGTTTTTGCTACATTTTGTTTGTACTTAACTATAGTTTGGTTTATTTTATGATATATAATTTATTATTTATTTATATAATTTATTTTTGTAATTTTTATATACGTATTTTATTTTTTTGGATTATGATACGACCGAGAAGAAACAAAAGACAAGGTCAATGCAACTTTTCTAATTATCAACCAATGATTGTTAGTTTCCCTTCGCTCACTTACAAGTAAGTGATTACAATCTTCAATATTATATTTTAAAAACATAATATTATTGCATCCATAGCTTGGAAAAATGCTATTGGCCTCACTCTTACCAAATTTGTGTCCTAGTAGAAAATTTCCAAAAATGCTAGCCTTGAGCCATAGTGAGTTAGCTTTCCAAAAATTAATGGGGACACAATACTAGAATCTAGCAAGATTAAAACACAACATATTTACATTAAGATGGAGAACTATGAGGAGGAGGTGGTTTGAAACCCATGATGCATTTGATTATTCACCCCAATGGGGTACTACTAATTTTTACTAAGATATTGGATAACTAGTCCATACCTTCAAAATCCCTTGTAGGAAACCATGTAGATATCAAATCTATATCATTCATTTGGCTTCCCCAATTTTCCAAAATATCCATTGCTTTAGTCTAGTACTTTGAGAGTGTAATTTAACTACATATGGTAAAATTAATTGTAATATTTAGACTATAGACACCAACAGTTCCAATCTCCAATTCTTTAGTAATTAGCTAACAAGGGCTCCATTAATCAATTTGTGCACAATCGAAAAGACTAGTTATGAGTCCCCATCAATCTAAAGATTTGTGAAGACTACTTCTAATGAGATTTGTACACCCCTCTCAAGGGGCTATGAACTCAGTCACATTGTTATTGGTTGAATGAAACTACCTAAATAAACTAAAACTTCCCTTCCAGTCCAAACTATGAATACATTGTCGAAAACAATGGGGCATGGGTTCCCTTTAGAGGCCCCATTGAAGTTTAGCTTAATGAGGCCCTATGGAGGGAGTGTAAAATGTCTTGGGGAGGAAGTTAAAAGATTGATAGATTGGGAAATGCCTAGTAGTAGCATGGATGATGCAATTTCTACCATGTTTAGTATGTTGGCTTCATGACATGCTACTTTCCAAACATTAGGATCCTAAGGTTCACTAAGAATTGTCTCCTTGAGATTTTGTTTGCTAATCTTACAAGTTGAGTTAGTGGATACCCATTTGTCTTGGAAAATTATTTGCTTGCATTCCTTCCAAACTCCCAAGAGTAAAAATACTAAGGATGGGGACTAGGCTCTACTTACCAATAGGTTGATGAAGAGGGATAAATGCAGTTCTCTAAAATCTCATGTATATTATCGATTAATTGGTCAAAATTTCCAAATAATAGAATTATCCTCTATCGAACCTATTTTATAAAAGGACAGGTGTTTAAGAGATTCTTTATTGCTTTATTTTATTATGTACATAGTGGGGACAAAGAATTTACCTTAAATCCTTTCCTACTAATGTGGTCCCATGTGAGAATTTCCTTCTTCCAGTGAGACATAGGAAGTGGGATATTTATTTCCACCAAATCATCCATATTTGACACCATATGGGTTCCCTAGGGAAATTTTAACGAATGAATACAATGGAATAAGATTCCTTAAGGGTAAAATCACATGAGATTTATACCCCTCACATAGTTTATCCAGATCCCAAGCCACTTGTAATTTCCTCCTTTTTAGTTCTTGGTTTAGTGTATTCCAGGAGTTCATTTCTTGGTTATCTAGCTAATCTATCTGGGTTTTCCACTAACACAATTTGGTAGTGGAATGTCTTTATTTCTAGTATTTCACTATTATATCCTCCTATGCTTTGATGTACCCATGCAGATCTCTAATTGTTTCCTAGTTTTGCAAAGTTGGGAGTTATTTCCATGCTTCTTCCTAAAACAGGGTTGTCTTTCCATTCCAAATTCCACAAAAGCATGATATTGTATCAGGTTCTTGTTATCTTGGGCTAAGTTCCAAATCGATCTTCCTATCGAGTATAACCTGGATCAAAATTTATCTACCTATGAGTTATGCTGACTATATTTTCTATCCCATATTCCTTTCCATGCTTTTTGTCCTCCTTATATCCATCACCACCATAACATCATTCCCACTACCCTATTTATAATTTATGCGTCTCTAACTCCCAAATCACTAACCAATTTGGGTAGGATAAGTTTCTCCCATGCTAGCAAAGCCCATTTCTTGGCTTGCTTCATTTTTCTCCATTAAAAATATACTTGTTTCAATGAGATAGCCTTATATACGAGCTTTAGAGTGGGGAGAACCAAAATTTGATAGATGGTAACAACCCATAGGACTGATTTAATTAAAATTACTCTACTCGCTAGGTTCAATGATCAGAAGGCCCAATTTTCTAGCCTATCCACAATATTTTGGAGAATGTTTTTCCAGCAGGAGGTTCTTAAAGTATTGACTACTAATGGAACTCCCAAATAATGTCCATAAGAATCCATATCTAGAAATTTAAAATCCTTGCTAGATTCCTCTAAACTAGCTTGTTGTTGTTGAAGAAATATATATTAGATTTTTTGTCATTAATCAAGGTCCCTCAGGCCTCCATAAAATCAACAAGTGTTTCTTTGAGTTTTCTTGGGCTTCACACAAGGTATATATCCAAGAAAGCATGATGTCATCAACAAATTACTAGTGTGTGATTTTCTTATGACGACCAAATACTCAGATTCCTTTTAGGTAGTCGTGTGCCTTAGCAGCTTTGATGTATCTACCAAGTTTTTCAACAACTAGGATGAATAAGGAAGGGGAGAGGGGGTCACCCTTCCTTAGCCTCCGTGAGGAATAGAAAATCCTATAGGGAAAACCATTTATCATAATAGAGAAAAATTAGTAAATATGAGAGATTTAATCCATGCAATCTAGGGAGGGGAGTCACCAAAAGATGAAAGTACTCAAAAGAGGTAATCTAAGTCAAGATTGTCACAGGCCTTATGAAGGTCCAATTTGGTACGCAATATTTCCTTTTTAATTTTCTTGAGGGTATGGATAACCTCGTGTGATGTGATTATCCCATCCAGTATTTCAATAAAACATTTTTAGGAACACTATCTCCCTTACCCAAAAATATCTAAATTTTCCATGCAGTGTGTGGACATGCCACCTAGTCCTAAAATACAATTTCCTATGGATTCCAAATGATGGTTTTATCCAAGATTATTCAAGAAAGAAAACAAAATGCATATTTAAACATAAACAAAAACCTATTGTGGAAAATAAACTTCAAATTAGTAACAACATAATACTAAAAATTTATTTACATGCATAAAGGAAATAAACAAGATTTCATAATGGTACCTATCTTTGAGAAGAGATGGGGTGGTTGCATGCCTTGTGAACTGTGTTACAATGAGGATTTGATTTTTTTTTATTATTGAGAAAAAATGTAAATTCCCAAACATAGAAAAACCTATCCCTAGCAAAGGAAGCGCCAAAGGCCACGTGGGGGTTAATTGGAACACCAACTTCGTGGGATCATGTTTTGGGCAACGATATCCATTTGGAGTGCATGTGATCTCATTAGAAATATTTATTTAAGGAAAATAAAATTTCCTTGTGAGCCCATTCCCATGAGCTGTGGGCTCAATACGTTTATCTATAAATTGCAATTTAGGGCCTCAAAACGGCTCTGGAAGTTTAGGACCAAAAAAACTACTAAAAATAGAAAATTGTGCTAGAATTAAGGAAATTGAAAGGAAACAGTGTAGAGGATACAATTATAATGGTAGGTGGCCACTAATATACACCTGTATTAGTCCTCCCCCCTTAGGAATAAATTTTCTCCATTGGGTTGAGTGCCTACATGAGATGGGGAAAATTATGGGGGGGAATTTGGTTGAACTTGATCCTTGGTGAGCCACTTTCCTTGGTGTAGGATTTAGCTAGATTTGACAGTCTGATATAGTTGGATCCTTTGTTGCTGAGTGTTCTTAATTTGTGTCTCCATTATATGATCACTAGTGGCCCGTTCCATGTAATCGGGGTTGAGCTCTATTGGTGCCAGCTACTCAACAATATTTGAGGTGTTCAACAATGGTGGAAAGTATGGCCAAAGGTTGTCCACATTGAATACCAGGTGCAATCTAAGTAATGGAGGGATGCTTAGCTCAAAATAATTATCACACAAAACCTTGGTGATGTTGTAAGTCCATTATTAAAGTGGTTAAAGATTTCAATGGGCTTAGGCAAGGCATTCCTTCTATAGATGCAACCATACCTTGTCGCCCACCTGAGTCTTGTGTGGCACTCTATGCTAATCATGCCGTTGTTTATACTTGACATTGGATTTCTCCAGGATATCATGAACCTACTAGTGGATGTGCTAGATGCGTTCAATAAATCTAGTGGGTTTATCAATCTCGAACTGTACATGTCCAGACTCTACCGGTGTAGTCACAAGAGGCATGAAAACATCAATCAAGAATAATGGTTGAAATCTCAGACCCACTTGCAAGGGACTATGGCTAGTCAAGTTAAGGAGAGCTTTATTATAGTTATGATGCACATAAGGAATATTCTCATCCCACATATGTGGGTGCTTTGAGTTGTACATGCAAAGTATGTGCACTATCATCTTCTTGATGACCTTCATCTGAACATCAATTTGGGGATGGATTGCAGTCAATTTGGTGAGCTTAGTGTCAAAAAATGACCAGAATCTCGACTAGAATGCGCTTAGGAACCTGTTGTATAAATTTTATATAATGGTCTATGGAATTCCAAAATGTACCCAGACTCGTTTGAAGAATATTTTGGCAATATCATCTATTGTAATGCTCTTCTTGCAGGACATCAATACTGCCATCTTAGAAAATTTATCAACAACCACAAATACACAGTCGTTACCATGCTAGAATAAAGGCCAGAAGTTTAGTCCATTGAGATGGATTCCCGCGACTAGCTAGGAGTAGGAAGAGGAGTGTATAGACCTTGCTTCATAAAGGTTGGTTGGGTGATGCCATAGGCAATGCAATATTTGATATAATTCCCAACATCTTATCAGAGTTTTGGCCAATAGAAATATTGATGTAATATTTCCATGGTTTTCTCCAAACAAAAGTTTCATGTGACCCTACCATATTGTGCTCTCCAAATCATCTTGTCGCACTCACTCGAAGGAACAAAAAGGTGCCCTAGGTTGTAAACAATGCATCCTAGAGGTGGTAGTCTGGTATATTCTTTTGCTGCATGGAGGAACCCTTCCTGGGGGCCATGGATGTAGCCATGATATTCCACTTATTTTGAGAGTAAATTATAAAGAAAAAAATCCTGGTCTGGGAGATGATATTACTGCATTTCTTAGCAGAGATCAAAGAGATGATGGGTAGTTGGGGACACCTCTGGTATCCTATACAACTTACTACCCAAATTAATAATAAGAGTGCGAGGCCTCAACTCATATACAACATGAAATTTCCAAAAATATGGTTAGCCTAATAACACATCATAGACTTCAAGAGGAGAAAAATCACAAAATACCTCATCCAAGAAGGGCTTGATGTTGTAGCGAAGGTGAAACTACTAGCTGACGCAGAGATATCATCCTTGGTGGAGCCACTCGATTGTGTACGGTTGTGGGCGTCATGTGGACGGTAATATTAATTGCTTAATAACCTCTAATAATATTAGGTTATTTTAGCTCCCACTATCGACAATGAACTGCAATGGAGACCCCTTCATCCACACCTATGAGGAGAAGAGACAATCATCTTCCTTTGGATCTTCAGGCTCAATCTGAAGGACCTTATTGGTGGCAATGGTGGCAGTGCACTTTACATCGATAATCTTCTTCGCCTTGTCATTCCCCTTACCATTCCCATTGTCAGGTCTTGAATCAAATTTGGAACATGCATCTAACGATAAGGCTCTCATCTCAGCCACTAGTGACTGCTTGGCATGAGACTCGTTTGTGTTGTGAGTGGGGATCTTGTGGAACTCACACCACTTTCCTTTGTCCTTATTTGTCTTCATGGTGTCATTATTTGCTGGTGGTTTTGACGGGTTGTCCTAAGATGCCCCACCTTGGCTCTGCCCTTTGTTCTATAGTTTGGAGGGGCCTTTTCCCTACTTTGGGTTCGCAGAGCCAAAGTCGCACTTCCTCTATGAGTATATGGCACCCAATGAGGAGATGTACAAGAAATCCATCTTGTCCTAGATGTATTTGTTTAAACAACCACGCTACTTGAGTACTAGATGACACTCATAATCCTTGATACCCAACTTCATGTGAAGGGTATGAAGAATGTTTATGAACTCTAACATGTCTTGGTCCCTTCCCTAGCATAGTGTAGTCTATTTTACGTATTTAACTTCATAACTCTCGAAGGGGTAATATTGTTCCTTCTTGGTGTTCCAAAAATAATTACAAGTTAGGAATGACCGAAAATAGTGAGGGTTCCCTCTCATCCTTTTGCTCATAGTAGGTTTCCCACTAGTCCTTAATGTGGGTGGTGGCTTTGAGGAGTGAAAAACTAATATTTTCCCTATTGGAAAAATTATTAACTAAAAGGTATCCTTCGATTATATTTAACCATTTATCTATGACATATGCATCTATTTTGTGTTCAAATATGGGAATATCAAATTTTTCTTGTACCTTGAAGGGTGCGGCACCCCTAAGTTGGCTTCCAGGTGAAGACGAATTTCCTGTTGCTACCCGCCGAAGGATCTGGGATAATTTATCCATCATCTCGTTCATTTGTTGCTCGAGGGATTATTCGAGTAATATTTTGAAAGGATCTCCTACTCTCTCATATTTATTTTCTTCCACAATGGGAGTTCGTCAGGGTCAACAAGGCCAATCTTACAAGGTTTCAACTAGTTCAAGTCCTAACTCCTTATAACTCGATCTCGTTGGGGATATGCATATAAAAACAAAGGAAGAGAAGACCATTGTGATACCACTGATCTAGATTTATGTAGGAACGAAATGAGATGCATATTTACACATAAACAAGAAGCTATAGTGGAAATTGAAATTCAGTTCATCAATAACATGATACTGAATATATATATATATATATATATATATATAATATATATATATATAATCGAGAGAGAGAGAGAGAGAGAGAGAGAGAGATATAAAATAATAAAATAAAAATAAAATTACATGTAGAAAGAAAATAAATGAGCTTGGGTAATGGTAGCTATCTCTGAGAAGAGATGTGGTGGCTACATGCCCTCTGAATTGTGTTACAATGAGTCTATCAGGCCTTTTTGTTATTGAGAAATAATGTGGTGGCTACATGCCCTCTAAATTGTGTTTCAATGAATCTATTAGGCCTTTTTGTTATTGATAAATAATGGAAAATCCCCAAACATCCAAAAACCTAACCCTATGAGATGAAGTGCCAAAGCCCCATTGGGTTTAGTTGGCACACCAACTTCTCAAGGTCATATTTTTGGCATATGATCTTTGTTTGGTGTGCATGATACCTCTTCAGAAATATCTATCTAAGGAAAACAAAATTTCCCAACGATCCCACTCCCATGGGCTATGAGCTTGGCTTATTTTTCAAAGAAAACACCATTTAGGGCCTAAAAATGTCTCCCAAAGTTCAAAACCTGAAAAACTACTAAAAATATAATGATGTGCTAGAATTAAGGACACTGAAAGGAAATAGTGTAGGGAGTCCAAGTGGAATAAGTAGGCGGCCACCAATACCCACTTGGATCATGGTTAGAATTTTTCTGCTCCCTTTAGCATCCAAATCCATTGAGTTGCTTCCTTTCCAAGGATGATCTTTTGATTTCTTTAACATTTTCACTAGAAACTTTGGTTTTATGCAAAATCACAATCTTTGATTTTTCTCTTTTAGTTTTGTCTCTAAGGTTCCTATGCTTCCCTATGCTATCAAGGCCTCAAATATTGTAGGTAATGATTTTCATGGATGAGAGGGTTGAGAGAGATGATAATAATCATGTAGGAGAATCACTTTCTTGAGCTAATGAGTAATTCCCATACATTTTTTATTACCTCACTAGTCATTTTCATCCCCTTATTTGCACATTCTTTTGAAATATGACTTTTCCCTTTGATCATCCGAGATGATCCTTCAACCTGTCTTTACTTTTGTTGTTTTTTCCTTTAGATATATACCTATTCTTCTGCTCCTTCAGAATTTTTGTTATATTTAATTTGGCCCAGGTCCTAATGATCTTAAGCATGAAGTGTTCCTCTTTGCTAGTATTTTCTTGTGTCATCCATTGTTGCATATGTATCTCTACTAAGCTTCTGGATCTCCAGTGCTTCTATGGGGTTATCTAGAGTCCTTATCTTAGGCTAAGGTTTTGGGAAACCTTCCTCATTCTTTATTCCCATGGTTCTGTCAGGTGAACCAATATCCTCCTCCATATCGACCAGAGTTGAGAACTTATTCCATTTTAGGGTTTGTTTTGGCACCAATTGGCTGTCATACTCTATATTAGATTTTCTATGTGCCATCTCCTTTATCACATTTTGTTATGGCAGTTGCTATTCTTGGGTTATGGGATTTTGTCCCTTCTTATTAGTCACCATTTCGAAACCTCCTACATCCTTTCCATTTGTCACAACCTGTCTCTCTACCAACACCATTGGGTAATCCCTAAAAAAGTGCCATATTCATTGTAGTGTTGACATTTAAATGGGATTTGTTTGTAATCGAACAAATACATTCAGATTTCATCGTGGTATCTAATGTCAATTGATTCAAGGAGAAACTTTGAAATGTTCATATAGATGCAAACTCTTGTGTAGGAATAGAACCATTGCCACCTCATGATTTCAAAGACCTTCAAAAAGTCTCCTATTGCATTGAATATACACTCTAGATATTCAAGCTCTTAGTAGTCTTCTCATAGTGAGAGAAGCCAGACCCAAATCAGAATGACAAGAAATTTATTTTTCTTTGGGTTGTGGAATTCCTCCTAGACATGTGTAAATAATCCTACATTATTGAGTAAATATGAGAAATTTTCAAAGAACCACTTCTGATCTTTCATATATGAAAAAATCACCATGAAATAATGTTTAACTTCAAGACGAAGCTCGACATGACCCCTAAATTTTGACTTTTTTGGCTCCATTTAACTAGATCTTATTCCTGTAGTCAGATCCCCATGAATATATGAATTAGGGCATGGTTTTTCATGTGTTCTCATGGATCATCCAAATGAATATTTGAGATTACAAGCTTTGGTTTTTGGGTGGCTTTCGAGAAGCATTTCCCTTTGATGCAAGATTTCCATTCCACCCCAAATACTGAATTCTCGCTCTTGTTATTACTGCTAGCCAGATATTTGGCTTCGCCTATATGAGATTGATGATTTTTTGTACCTACATTACAATAGGAGGGTGTTGCACCCCTTTGTAGAATTTCCCACTGTAGATCACCTGATAATGCAATATACTAAAGCCAAATACTAGATCTACTTCAAGAATCAAACTTTGTGGAGCTTAATAAACTTGAGATAGATCAATCAGAACACATATAACAGAGAAGAAGAAATCATACACATGAAACACAGAAGAATACGTGAATAAATTACTTAATGCAGTTGAATCCAAAAATGATATCTAATATAATGCACTGCATAAACCCCCTAATACTTCATTTCAAAAAGAGTGAAGGGATCTATACTGAATGGTTCATGAGGCACAATACTTGCTACGATTTTGCAAGTGGGGTAGCAAGCTAAGTGGGCTTTATTGTGGGGAAAACTCCACAGTTAGGCGTGCTTGAGCTAGAGGCGATTTGGGATGGGTGACCTCCCGGGAAGTCCTAGTTACTGGGTGCAAGCCCCGGAAGTGATGATTGACGCTGTGTGATTCATTTCACTAGTTTCAATCCCACTTCTTCACCCCTGTGAGCATCACTCGATGCAATGAGTGCTAAGCGAACTATTCAAAAATCATCAAAAAATAGTCAGTTACGACTACCTCTCATGGAAATGGTCACACGTGAATGACTTACTTAACGTAGTTGAATCCCAAAAATGATATCTAATATATTGCACTGCGTAGACCCCCTAATACTTCAATTCAAAAGAGTGAAGGGATCTCTACTTGAATGGTTCATGAGGCATAATACTTGCTAAGGTTTTGCAAATGGGGTAGCAAGCTAAGTGGGATTGATTGTGGGGAAAACTCCACAGTTAAGCACGCTTGAGCCAGAGGCGATCTAGGATGGGTGACCTCCTGGGAAGTCCTAGTTACCGAGTGCAAGCACCAGAAATGATGATTGACATTGTGTGATTCATTTCACTAGTTTCAATCCCACTTCTTCACCCCTATGAGCATCACCCGATGCAATGAGTGCTAAGTGAACTATTCAAAAATCATGAGAAATTAGTCAGTTACGACTACCTCTCATGGAAATGGTCATACATGAATGACTTACTTAACACAATTGAATCCCAAAAATGATATCTAATATAATGCACTACGTAAACCCCCTAATACTTCAATTCAAAAAGAGTGAAGGGATCTTTACTTGAATGGTTCTGAGGCACAATACTTGCTAAGGTTTTGCAAATGGGGTAGCAACCTAAGTGGGCTTGGTTGTGGGGAAAACTCCACAGTTAAGCACACTTGAGCCAGAGGCCATCTGGGATGGGTGACCTGCGGGGAAGTCCTAGTTATCGGGTGCAAGCCTCGGAAGTTATGATTGACACTTTGAGATTCATTTCGCTAGTTTCAATCCCTCTTCTTCACTGCTGTGAGCATCACTCAATGCAATGAGTGCTAAGTGAACTATTCAAAAATCATGAGAAATTAGTCAGTTATGACTACCTCTCATGTAAATGGTCATACGTGAATGACTTACTTAACACAGTTGAATCCAAAAAATGATATCTAATATAATGCACTACGTAAACCCCCTAATACTTTAATTCAAAAAGAGTGAAGGGATCTCTATTTGAATGGTTCATGAGGCACAATACTTGCTAAGGTTTTGCAAATGGGTAGCAAGCTAAGTGGGCCTGATTGTGGGGAAAACTCCACATTTAAGCCCGCTTGAGCGAGAGGCAATTTGGGATGGGTGACCTCTCGAGAAGTCCTGGTTACCGGGTGCAAGCCCTAGAAGTGATGATTGACGTTGTGTGATTCATTTCACTAGTTTCAATACCACTTCTTCACCCCTGTGAGAATCACCCAATGCAATGAATTCCAAGTGAAGTATTCAAAAATCATGAGAAATTAGTTAGTTACGACTACCTCTCATGGAAATGGTCATACGTTAATGACCATTTCCAGCTCACAAGCTATCCAGCTCTCAATATAATCCCTTTGTTGCTCATCGACAGTTAAAGGATTATCATAAACCTTCTCCTTTTTCATCCAAGCCTCCTATTTCCTTGTGCAATTTCTCCTGGGCTCCAATGTTGCCACCTGTGTGAATTTACCTCTCACACAACACATTAAACTCAAAAGTAACAACACAATCTTGAAGGAGATAATTCCTTCTGCATGGATGAGTTTCTGATATAGGAAAATTCCTCCATCTGATAGTACATTGTTCCTTCCTCTGTTCTCAATTAGGTCTGTGAATGAACTGACACGCATGAGTTATTTATGAGAGAATATTCAATTATTTGAAGTGCAACAGTTACATGCATAATGCATTAACTAATTGAACTCACAATTAGTTCCACAAACCGTTGGAACTAATCTAACTTGACTTAACTTAGATAACTGAGCTAATTAATTACAAGTCAAAGTACAACTCATCCTAATCTCCTTAATCAAGGGATAACTTCCTCAATCAATGGAGAAATTGTTGCATGTCTTCACATAGACTTCATGTTTGATTTTCTACAAATAATTAACTCAGGATTAATTAATTAATTATTTTACAAACAGCTGCTAAGATCAAATTCGAATTTTACCTCTCAATTTTAGTTCAGGGACTAACTAAAATTGGAATCTATCCTGAAATGCTATTTATAGCAATTCTATTTTTAGCATTTCTATTTTATCATTCCTTATTGCTATTTCCAACACTGGTACCTGAGATTCTATTTATAGCATTTCTATTTTTAGCATTTCTTGTTGCTATTTTCAACATTCCCTCTCAACAAGAAAGACATTCAACTAGAACCCAATCCTAAACCTTTGGAATGTTTTTCATGCAACACTTCTTCCTAGTGTTGTTGCTCCTGCAACTCTAGGAACAAAAAAATATCTAACCTGAATTAGAATGATGCCTCTGTCATCAAAGTCTATGACTGCTATTGCCTTTGTCGACTAAAAACTCTGCACCTCTGTGCTCTTTAGTATCTGAGTAGTCTAGCCTCTGTCACTTTGATCTCTGACTGCATCAATCCACTGATTCCTATTGTTGCATCCATGCTGCTACTGGTCTTATCTTCCAGCACTACATCCGCACTGCACCTCCTCTCATCATGTTGCATCATGCTACCCACTGTTGCACTACAACTCAGTTACTAAGAAGTAAGTAACTGATCTCCCAACTGATCTCCCTGTTGGGCTAAAGACATCCTCTGATGCTGAAGCTTCCTCTACCACTCCATCCGCATCTGTCTCTACCCACTCAGCCAGTCTTGCTACTCCTTGTCAGGGCTCCCGTAACAAGGCCTAATCAAAGAGGTTGGGTACCTCAATGATCCTGCCCCTATTCTAGCCTTCTTGTGACTATCACTCCACATTGCCCCACCTCCTACCTGGAGGTATGGATGCACGTGATCCTTCTGTCCACTTGGCTCAAAATTTCCCCCTACTGGAGGTCTCTGCATGAGTGGATGCCACCACTTGATCTCCTCTCAGCTTCTCTAGTTGTGGTTGCTCCATAACCTCCTGAAGATGCTTCACCAATTGTGGCTCCTTCACAATTGTCTGAGACTTCTTTTGGCACTACATGTTGAGAGGTAATGTACTCTCCCTCTCAGCCACCAAGTTTCCAATAGTTGCCTTGCTCTTTAAGGCTTTGCATGCATCTCGAACCTCAAGAGCATATAGGTTCTTGACTCATGAACCGATCTGCTTCACCTGTCTCGTGGTGACGTGTCTAAGGAAAACTTTTCCCTTACTGAAGACTACATCATAGCCTTTGTCTTCCAGCATTGCAATTGATATCAAGTTTTTCCTCAATCCTGGCACATACTTCACATTTGTCAAGGTAATGCGAGCTCCATGCTCCCTCTGAAAAACAATTGTGCCTACTCCTGAGACACTATACTTTTCATCATTACCCATCTCTATGAGTATATGGAGATCTTTCTCCTCCAAGGTACTGAACAAACTCTTATCATCGATCATGTGGAATGAAGCTCCACTATCAAGAAACCAACCACATCCCACCATGGATGAAACCATGCATGCGATGAGGGTGAAATCCAACTTGAACTGTGAGGCCAGTGCCTCACCTTCTAATCCTTCTGTGGATCCCTTCTTGGATTTCTTTAGTGGACAATTTGTAGTAAAACGGCTCACCTCATGACAATGAAAGCATCACACTTTCAACTTGTCAAATTTCTTCCCACAATAGGAAGAACTCGATTTGGGATGAGAATCCTTCTCCTTCCCTTTCTTTGCCTTACTCACTAAGGAACAATTTTCTTCATCCTTCTTGGATGAAGAGCCATCTTTGGTGCTTCTCCTTATCTCCTCTTGCATCATATCCAACCAAAGTCATTCCCAATCTGACAATTTCTCTCTTCCATTTGCCGAGTCTTGGTAGCTATGCTAGCTCCTAGGAATATAGAGGAGAGAAAGACTCACCATTTCATCATCGGTTGTCATGATCCCTGCACTTCCAAGCTCATCCCTGTAGGTGGTGAGCTTGTTCAGATATGTAGAGATCGTGTCAGTCTTTTTACGCTTGATTTTCCGAAGCTTGTCTTTCAGTGCCAACTTCCTCTGATCACTACTGTTCCGATATAGATCTTTCAATGTTTTCCACATTGAAAATGGTGTCTCCTTCCCATGGAGACTTGAGACTATGTGGTCTCGAACTCCCTCCAGAAGGATTCTCCTAGCTTTGGGGACTTCTAGATCAATGAAGTCCTTCAGACCGTTGTCTTGTAATACCACTTCCATGCGATCATTCCGGGCTATATAATTAGAGCTACCATCAAGGGCATACTCAAGTCTTAAATCGTTGAAATCCATTGGTGAAATTTGAGATGTGATAAGAATTCGAATTCTATAATTAGGAACTTGAAACTTCGAACTTCTCCCTTCTTTGTATACTGTTCTTCACTTTGATCACCTTTGCTCCGATACCATGTAGAATTTCCCACTATAGATGACTTGATAATGCAATATACTAAAGCAAAATACTATATCTACTTCTACAATCAAACTTTGCGTAAGCTTAATCAATCTGAGCTAGATCAATCAGAACACATATAACAGAGAAGAAAAAATCATTCACATGAAACACAGAAGAATACTTTGGGGAAATCCTGAGCTAAAAACCCTGATCTCTGTATTATCATACAAGTGGAAATATGTCTGAATTACACAAAGCTTTAGCTCACAAGCTATCTAGCTCTCAGTACAATCCCTTTGCTACTCATAGACAGTCAAAGTCTTCTCACAAACCTTCTCCTCTGCCCTCCAAGCCTCCTATTTCCTTGCGCAGTTTCTCCTGGGGTCCAATGTTGCCACCTATGTGAATTTACCTCTCACATAACACATTAAAATCAAAAGTAATTGCGCAGTCCTGAAGAAGATAATTCCTTCTGCATGGATGAGTTTCCTATATAGGAAAATTCCTCCATCTGATAGTACATTGTCCCTTCCTCTGATCTCAACTGGGTCTCTGACTGAACTGACATGCATGAGTTATTTATGAAATAATATTCAGTTATCTGAAGTACAACAGTTACATGTTCATGCATTAACTAACTAAACTCACAATCAGTTCCATAAATTGTTGGAACTAATCTAACTGGACTTAACTTAGATAACTAATCTAACTAATTACAACTCAAATTACAACTCATCCGGATCTCCTTAATCAAGGGATAACTTCCTCAATCAATGGAGAAATTATTGCATGTCTTCACATGGACTTCATGTTTGATTTTCTACAACTAATTAACTCAAGATGAATTAATTAATTATTTAACAAACACCAACTAAGATCAAATTTGAATTTTACTTCTCAATTTTAGTTTAGGGACTAACTAAAATTGGAATCTATCCTGAAATGCTATTTATAGCAATGCTATTTTTAGCATTTCTATTTTATCATTCCTTGTTGCTATTTCTGACACTCGTACCTAATATGCTATTTATAGCAATGCTATTTATAGCATTTCTATTTTTAGCATTTCTTGTTGCTATTTTCAACACCATCCCCATGGCTCCACTCATGCACCTAGTGAGTCGTTCATAAGAGTTAAAAGCCTTTGGATCTCAGAGTAGTTCCCAAGAGGTCAAATCCCCTAGATCTAAAAGTAAAATATATGTAACCAATATCTTAACCTGAACATTTAGAAACCTCTAAAAACCATCGATTTAACCTTTTAATTTATACTTGTTAGATTATGAGCTTTTCTTATATTTTATGTTCTTCTTATCTTCTAAATTTTGATTGAACAATTTTTGTTTGCAAACATAATATTATTATAATAGAAAAGATAAAATATGTAAATATGTTTTTGATGTTGTGTTGTTTTGGTTTTTTTTTCTCTTCCTACATATCATTTGCATTAGATTGAAAACTTTACTTATATAATGAATCACATCATTCTGAGTGTAGACTTCACACATATGCTAGAACCTCTTATCATAATAGAGAGAATATGTATAAAGTGTTCAAATAAGAGTGCAATATGATCCAATTTTTAATAAACAAATAATAAATAAATTTAATATTAGTATAATAAGTTGTTTTAGCTTTTAATGTTTTTTTTCCCATTAATTTTGTGTACTAGTTTCCTTTTCCTATTCTTAGCATTCCATTTTTTTATATGTATATATTTAAATGACCCTTTAATATTTTATAAATATGTATACATTGTGTGAATTTCTTGAATTTTCTTTATTTTTTGTGGTAGATAAAAACTATTAAGTGAAAACGATTAAGTCCACAAATTTGTGTATAAATTTGGAGAAGAGAGTTACCATGCAATATTAGACATACATATAATTCTATAACTTATATGCAATTATTGTAATTTTATTTTTAAATAATAATCTCTTCTCAGTGCTTAAGGGTTCATATAACATCAATATTTTTTTAATCATTTAATTTAAATTTGAAATCTATTAATACATTTAACATAATTTAAAGTTTTTCTAAATCAATTAGTTAGTTTTAAGAGAATTTCTAACATAGATTCAAAATGATACTTATTTTTGAATGAATTTATTATTTAACAAAAATATTAAAATGTATCACAATGTCGGGATACACAAGTACTAGAAGGGCCCCCAACCAGAGGTGGTAGGGCTAGGTGTCTTCAATATGGGAGGCTACATGTTCAATATGGGCACTGTAATATTTTAAAATTTAAATATTTAAATTATACTTTAAATTATATTAAAGAATATTAATATATTCTAAAATTAAATATTAGAATTTTAAATAATAATTTTAATTATATTAAAAATTATTTATTATTAAAAATTAAATTAGTACGTCGTTCTCATTATTGTTGTTGATAATGAACTATAATGGAGACCCTTTCACCCACATATGTGAGTGGAAGAGAGGCTCCCTTTCCTCTAGATCTTTGGGTTCAATCTTATGGACCTTTGTGGTGACAATAGTGACACTAGGTTTTGCATCGATAATTTGCTTCCCCTTGTCATTCCCCTTTTCAGGTTTTGACTCAGATTCGGAACATGCATTTGAATCTGAGGCTTTCATCTTGGCCACCAGTGACTGCTTGGCATGACACTCATTTGTGTTGTGAGTGGGTCTCTTGTGTAACTCACACCACTTTCCTATTTCCTCCTTTATCTTCATGGTGCTATTCTTTGCTAGTGGCTTCATCGGGTTGTACTGAGTTTCCCCACCTTAGCTCTACCCCTTGTTTTTTTCTTTGGAGGTGAATTTTCCCTGCTTTTGGTTCATAGAGCCAAAATCACGCTTCTTTTGTTTAAATTTTTACTTGATCTTGACAACATATTGGTATGGAGCACCTAGTGAGGATATGTCCAAGAAATCCCTCTCTTCCTGGATGTATTTGTGTAAACAGACATGGTACTTGACTACCAGCTGCAACTCAAAATCCTTAATGCCCAACATTGTGTAAATGGTATGAATTTTTTTTGTGAACTTCAACACATCTTGTTCCATTCCTTGTCATAGTGTAGTCCATTTTATGTATTTATCTTCATAGATCCTTACAAGGTAATATTGTTCATTAATGACATTCATGAAAGAATTCCAAGCAGGAATGACAAAAAATAGTGAGGGTTCCTTTTCATCCCTCTAATCACAATAGGTTTCCCACCAATCCTTGATGTGGGGGGTGGCTTTGAGGAGTGAAAAAGTAATATTTTCCCTATTAGAAAAATTATGAACTGAAAAGTATCCTTCCAGCAGACTTTACCATTCATCTATGACATTTGCATCTATTTGGCCTTCAAAATATAGAAATGTCAAATTTCACTTCTACCTTGAAGGGGGTGGAACCCTCGACGTGGCTTCCAGATGAATATGCTTCACCCGTTGCTACCCACCGAAGGATCTGGGAAAATTTATCCATCATCTTGTTCCTTTGTCACTTGAGGGATTCTTCAAGCAATATTTTGAAAGGATGTCCCTCTCCCTTGCCTTTATTTTCTTATTCCATGGGAGGTCGTCAGGATCGGTGAGGCTAGTCTTACAAGGGTTCAACTAGTTCAATTCCTAACTCCTTATATCCTGACCTCATTGGGTACATGCACAAAAAACAGAGGAAAATCATATCACTCTGATATCAATGGTCTATATTTATCCAAGAATGAAATGAATTACAGATTTAAACACAAACGTAAAGCATAATGGACACTGAACTTCAATTCATGAATAAAAAAATACTAAAAAACTATTTACATGCAGAAATGAAATAAACGAGCTCAGGCAATGGTAGCTATCTCTGAGAAGAGACGTGGTAGCTTCATGCCTTTTGAATTGTGTTAAAATGAGGCTTTGATGCCTCTTTATTATTGAGAAACAATGGAAAATCCCCAAACATCCAAAAACCTAACCCTAAGAGATGAAGTGCCAAAGGCACCATTGGGGTTAGTTGGAATGCCAACTTCCCGGGGTCATATTTTGGGCATATGATCTTTGTTTGTTGCACATGATACCTTGTTAGAAAAACTTATTTAAGGACAATTAAAATTATTGGCAAGCCCATTCCCATTAAATTCGGGCTTGACATGTTTTTCAAAAAACGTTGTTTAGGGCCTCAAAATGGCTCTAGAAGTTCAGGACCTAAAAGGAAACTAAAAAGAAACAATATAGGGAGTCCAAGTGTAATAGGTGGGTGGCCACCAATATCCACCTAGATCATGGTTATCACTTCGTCGCTCCCTTTGGCATCCAATGCCACCGGGTTTCTTCCTTTCCAACAATGATTATAGTTTCTTTAACATTTTCACTAGACACTTTAGTTCCCTTCAAAATCACAATCTTTGATTTTTCGCTTCTAGTTTTGTCTCTAAGGTGCCTCTTCTTCCCTTTACTATCAAGGCCTTAAATATTCTAGGTAATTATTTTCATGGATGAGAGGGTTGAGAGGGGATAATAACCATATAGGAGAATCACATGCCTAAACTAATGAGTAACTCCCCTACATTTTGGATTACCCCGTTGGTCATTTTCATCCCCTTGTTTGGACATTTTTCAAAATCTGGCTTTTCCCTTTGAACATGTGAGATGATCCCTCAACCTATCTTTTATTTTGGTGTTTTTTCCTTTAGATATATACCTATTTTTCTGGTGCTTCAAAATGTTTGTTATATTTAATTTGGCCTAGGTCCTAATGATATTGAGCATGAAGTGTTCCTCTTTGCTAGTATTTTCTTTTGTACTCCATTGTTGCACTTGTATCTCTAATGAACTCCTGAATCTCTAGTGTTTCTATGGAGTTCTCTAGAGTGTTTCTCTTAGGCTGAGGTTTGTTTATGGGGCAACCTTCCTCGTGCCTTATTTCCATGGACTTTTCATGTGAAACATTATTTTCCTCCATATCTACTAGAGGTGAGAACTTATTCCTTCTAGGGTTTGTGTGGGCTTCGATTGGTTGGGCTTCTTTGTGTTAGGGTTTCTATGTGCCATCTCCTTCTTCACACTTTTTTATGGAGGTTTTATGCTTGGGTTTTGGGATTTGTCACTTCTTGTTAGTCACCATTTTAAAACCTCCTACATCCTTTCCATTGGTCGCAACTTGGCTTTCTACCAACACCACTAGGTAATCCCTAAACAAGTGTTCCTATTCATGGTAGCGTTGACATTTAAATGGAACGTGTTTTTAATCTAACAACTACATCCATATTTCATCATGGTATTTTATGTCAATTTATTCAAGGATTGGCTTGGATATGTTCATATAGATGCAAATTCTTACGTAGGAAGAGAAACATTGCCACCTCATGATTTTAGAGATCTTCACAAAGTCTCTTATTTCATTGACTATACAGTCTAGATTGTTAGGTTCCCAGAAGTCTTTTAGTAATGAGAGCAGTCGTACCCAAGTTAGAGAAGCAAGAAATTTCTTTTTCTTTGGGTTTTGGCATTCCTCCTAAACATGCGTAAGTAATTTCATGTTATTGAGTACATATGGGTCATTTTCAAAGAACCTCTTATGATCTTCCATATACAAAAAAATGACCATGAAATAGCCTTTAACTTTGAGATGAAGCTCGACATGACCCCTCAATTTCCACCTTTTCTTGATCCATTTAACTAGATCCTATTCCCATGGCCAAATCCCCATGAATTTACAAATTAGGGCATGATCCTTCATATGTTGTCATGACTCCTCCATATAATTATTCAAGATTACAAACTTGGTTTTTTGCATAGATTTTGAGAAGCATTTCCCTTTGCTGCACGATTTCCATTACACCCCAAGAATAGGATTCTCTCTCTTGTTATTACTGCTAGCTAAATATTCAGATTCTCCTATGTGATATTGATGATTTCATGTAACTACATTACAATAGGAGAGGGTTGCACTCCTCCCCATCACTCCACTCATCCATCCAGTCAACTGTTCATAAGAGTTAAAAGCCCTTGGATCTCAGAGTAGTTCCCAAGAGTTAAAATCCCCTAGTTCTCAAAGTAAAATATATGTAACCAATATGTTAACCTAAACATTCAGAAACTTTTGAAAACACTCGATTTAACCTTTTAATTTATACTTGTTAGATTATGAGTTTTTCTTTTATTCTATGTTTTTCTTATCTTCTGAATTTTGATTGAACATTTTGTGTTTGCAAACATAATATTATTATAATAGAAAAGATAAAACGTCTAAAGATCTTTTGATGTGCCTTTGTTTTAGTTTTTTTTTTTGTTTCTTCCTACATATCATTTGCATTAGATTGACACCTGAATTAAGGCTCCACACATCTACAAAACCTCTTACCATAACACAAAGCATATGATAAAGTGTTCAAATAAGATGCAATATGAACCAATTTATAATATATTAATAATAAAAAAATTAATATTAATTATAAATATTGTTCTAGCTTTTAATTTATTTTTTTCAATTAATTTGTGTACAAATTCCTTTTTCCTATCCTTAGTATTCAAAAAAAATTATAAGTATATATTTAAATGAACTTTTAATATTTTATAAATATGTGCACATTGTGTGAATTCTTTCAATTTACTTTGTTTTTTGATATATAAAGACTATTTTAAAAAAATTAAGTCTACATATTTATGTATAAATTTTGAGAAGAGAGTTACCATGCAATATTAGGCATTCACATAAGTTAAATAACCGTGTTCATTATAATATTTTAATTTAAATGTTTTTTTAAATAATAATCTCTCTCAATGCTTAAGAGTTCATATAACTTCCATGTTTCTTAATCAATTAATTTAAATTTGAAATAATTAATACATTTAACATAATTTAAGATTTTCCTTAATCCATTAATTTAAATTTGAAATTAATTAATACATTTAATATAGTTTAAAGATTTTTCTTAATCAATTAATTAATTTTAAGAAAAGCTCTAACATAGATTCAAAATGATACTTATTTTGAATAAATTTATTATTTAATAAAAATATTAAAATATATCAAATTGGTGGGAATAGGAAGGTTTACAAGATAAGGCACTCAACTAAGCATGGTAATAATAAATGTGTGATTAACAACAATATTTAAATTAATGATATTAAACTATTAATATATTAAAACAAATATTATTAAAAAAAACTATATTAAATAACGACTATTATTAAATTTATTCTTTTATAAAAATAATAATGATTTAATAAAATTTTGCTAAATCGTTAGATAGACATTTTAAGATTATAATTTATTCTTAATTAAAATTATTTAATTATATATTATTTTAAAATTAAATTTTAAAATTTTAAAATAAAATTTTAATTATATTAAAAACAAATATTTATTATTAAAAAATAAATTACAACGTCGTTCTGGCCGTTCCGTCTATTAGCTAATCTAACGGAGAAGCTAAAGCTATCGGTTAAATAGAAAACGAAAAAAGAAAAAAGAGGAAGGAATCTAAATTCAGATGAAATGCGATGCCACAGAGCATGTGATTTGAGAATGGGTATGCCACTTGCTTTGGTGGCAAACTTAAAAGTTTTTCCAGCTCGTCTGCTGCCTTCATAGCCATACGATTGTGAGACGAGTGACTGCAAATAGTTATTGTTTTTCTTCGAAATTTTAGTAATATTTTGATAAAATTTGGTTGAAATTTCGTTATTACTATTAAATTTCAAAATTTGTATTTAGAAATAACGGTTAATGATACGGAATCTATTTCCATGATAAAATTATGATTCAAACATTGCTATACAAAATTTCTTATTTTTTTTTACCAAATTTCCAACCACTTTTAATTATCACCACAATCCAACCACTTTTAATTATCACGACAATTCAATTCCTCCCCCACTGCCGCAGGCATTAGACTTCCATCCACGGCCCTGCATTTGCTTCGCCCCCAACAAATGTCCACTTCGACTGGAATGGGTCGTTCTCTTGGTACGTTGCGCTTCAGCAATTTCGGAAAACGATTTGACGGTGCCCTAACCAGAACGCGATGAGAATCGAACTTGGGTAAATCGGAACGTTCTCAATTCAAATATACATAAATTAACTTCGGTAAAACCCGAGAAAACTCGCATATGACGATAATGATCTGCATATCCTCCCTGATAACTCGCGTATTGAGTAATAATTCGCATAACACGCGGTGATAACTAGCGTATCTGCTGATAATTTCTGTATGCTTTGATAACTCGCGTATTGCCTGATAGGCCGCGTAACCATCGGTGATAATTCGCATATCGGCGGTGATAGCTTGCATAACAATAGAGAGTACCACATATTCGACGTTTTTACTCGCATATCCTTGTGAGATTGTCCGTTAAACGGCAGAGACCTCGCGTAAACGCTTGCATATCCATTGAAAAAGTTGGTATATCAGTGTAATAACATTCTTATCTGTCAGTGATAATCAGCGTTTCAGACAACAAATGCCATTTCAAGTGTTGATAGCTCGCGTATCTGATAACAAATCGCATTTCAAGTGTTGATAACTCGCATATCCAGTGAAGACTCGCGTATCAAGCGATAACTCGCGTACCAAAGGATAATCACCTATATTGACCAATGATAATTCGCATATCTAGCCACAGTTAACTCGCATACCCAACAGTCTAATCCGCGTATTCGACTGTGAAAACTCGCGTATCCTGCAGTTGTAATCTGCATAGCTGGGCGACACAATCCGCAAATCCTGTGGTTATAACTCGCATACCCGGTGTGATAAGTCGCATAGCCAGAGAGATTATTGACATATGTTATGAACTGCTTCCTCTGTAATGGCAAGTTTCCGTCCACCTGATCCTCTGTAACTACCACGACGGCAGAATTGAAGCTTCGCTCTTGATGTTATGATTGACAGGCGCCGCTGCAATGATCTGCAGAACGCAAGAATTATCTAGCTTCGTGTGCGGCAATTAATGTGCAAGAGTTGTATATGGTCATTAATGTGCCGAGACTGTAGACATATATAACAGCTGCTCATTAATTGTAGCCCGACAAGTAGGTTATCCAATGGTGACATATTAATTGTCACGCAGCAGGCTAAATAATCGTTGCCTCTGCAGAAGAGGTCGCCCCAGCACGCCTATGGTGCCCGGTTGGAACGACAGTGGGAACAGATCCAAAGCCGTCACGCACTGTTTGGGCCAAAGGGGCGTTTCTCTCTCAAATCTGGTGGAAATCTTGTAGTGGGTGTATCGTTAGTTAAAAAAATCCTCCCCTCTACAATCCTGAGCTCTTTAGCACATTTCCAGGCTAAATCCGGCGAAGAGATTTCAGCTGGTTCGTTTCGGTCTTATATCGTTAACTGCATTGGTCTATGGATAAAACCAGCTTTGCAACACTAAATAATGGGATAAATAATTATAATGAGCGCTCAAAATCCAAATCAATATAAATAATGGGATAAAAACGTTTTGCACTCAGAGGAGGATAAAGGCTGCGAATTATTATTAACAGGTTTCAGCTTAAAAAAAATATTTCATAATTTGCTATGTTATTTTTAACAGGTTTCAGCTTAAAAAAATATTTGATATTTTGCTATGTTTTATTTAAGTTGCTAAATTTGTTGGAAAAAATGTTAGTCAAAATATGTTAATGATATGATAATAAAAATAGGTTTATGTTTATTATATCTGTATGATATAGTATAATGTGTATTAAATGTTTTATTATTAAAAATTTTGTTATAAGTAATATAAGGAAGAAGTTTAGTTTTCTGTGTAAATATGGGAGTAAAATTAGTAATGGAGTTTCTTTTTCAAATATATATATTTAGATGAAATATATTTGTTAGTAGAATTTTACACAACAAAAACAATTTCAAGATTTTTTTTTTTTTTTTTTTTCAATGAATTTTCATTTGAGATATTGGGTTCGAATCTTGTGCTACCCTCTTCATAACGAACATGCACCAAGTTTACCAAAAAAAGAATGTGATTTTTTGTTTTTTAAAATGTATTTTGGAATATATTTACATATTAAACAATTTAAACTAATAAATTCTACATTTTAAACCACTTAACTCCTGTTTTTTTTAAATCTGTGTTGGAATGAAAAAAAGCCTATAAGTTGGACTAGGCCTTTTTCAAATATTTATTATTTTAAGTTTTACATTCTACTATTATAGTGATAAAATATATTTATTTATACATATATTAAATTAAAAGGAATGCAATTTGTTATATGAATTAAGTTGTAAACTTAGATTTATTAAATATTAACATAGATGTTTTTTTAACTACTATTGAAAATATTTTCCTAAGTTTTGTACTTAATGAAAGATTTGATCAATCTTAGATGCTTGGTAGATTGCAAGTGAATAACTGTTCACGGGAGGTTAGAATGTTTTTTGTTAATGAAGAGGTTAATGCTTTTGATCCAATGAGAATTAACCTCTTAATTAAAGAAGAATTAACAAACTAGTGTCAAATGGCACCTTGCAAGTTTAGGGAGTTTCTAGCCATTCAAGTCTCCTCCCCCTCCCCAGCAGTCAATATATATGGCAAGTTGGGTGCATAGGCTCCACAATATGTGGAATATGTTTTGTCCTGTCACACAATCTCGCAGCGGAAGAGCATGCCAAATTTTGCCTCTCATGGAAACTATGAGGTCATACTTCGGTGGATATCAATCATATGTAATAAATTCAGGATAAGTTGGGCTCCTTGGCACAATTTTGTGTCAATTATGAATGAGGGACAATGCTTGGAGGGATGACACCCTATTAGATTAATAATTTTGAGTATAAGGGAGCGTCACTTCCATCATGCCACTGTATTATTGATCAGGATGGGATACAATATAAGGAGGCGGGAAAGTTGGCATCTCATAGGGTTTGAGGCAAGAAAAAGAAAATTTGATTTTTGTTGCGTAATTAGTGTTGTGTTAGAAATCTATCAAATTTCTCCTTCTTTGCATATATGGATATGTAGTCAGTGGTCAAATCTACTTAGTAAAAGTCATTCCAAGTGGAATTGGGAGTTTTCATGGTGATTTACTCAAGCGTCACAACCTCTCATGCTCGATGCTTTGATCAGGGGAAAAAACTCATAGAAGATAAAGCACCACCCTTGACTCCTATTATCCGAACAATAAGACCTTGTTTCGATCCTCTAAGAGGAAAACCCATAGTGTGTACAAAATCTCGCTCCATTATAGAAAATAGTAGTTATAAACATGAAGCCTTATCAATTTCTATCCCTTTTAGATATTATCTGATTCATGAGTTTTGGAGTTTGTGTTCAGTGGTATATGTTTCAATTTTGATGCTTTATCCACAAAAACATGCTCAATATTGTATATTATATTCCCTTACCTATTCTTCCTTTTCTATGGTTTAGAGCATAGGATTGAAATTGTTAATCTTAATCAATTGGCACCTTCATTTATTAGATGATATTTATCTAGGAACTACAACACTCAAGCAATGATTAACATTCATGACTATTACCTTACAACGATCACTCACATAAAAGGCTCAAACTGACTAACAACTTAAAATATATAAGGACACACTCAAATATTGGTTGGAGATTATATTTTTACTATAGAATCTCTCATATTCCCACTCAATCTAAGTAGAGGATATAGAGTGACCAAGTGGAGACAGTGAACCATGCAGAGGTTATCAAGCAAGGAATATAAGTAGTTAATGGTGCATATCACACATCATCAAGAACAAATTATGTCCCTATATCTATGAAACAGTGAATTGGTCTCTAGTATTATCACAATTATGGATTTTTTTGTTGGACACAAAACCTTGATGTGTAGAAATGAGTATGAGTTCTCTAGTCTTCATCCAAAACTAGAAGAGATTCATTATACTCTCAGAAAGCAGCGATTCAATCTCACTTCCTCGATAAATGTCATCAACAATTGAGCACAAAAATTTAATAACCTTTATGTAACTATGTCCCCTCAATTCTGGCTTGTTGATGGCATCCCCCTTTAGATACTAACGAGGTTAGTTTTTAAATTCCATCTAATTTCATATGTTTTTTTCTCATATATATTCCTTATTAGACGTATTAGCTTTGATTTTAAAAAATTAAAAACATTTTACCTTTGATATTAAAGAATTGAAAACAATTTACCTAGTAGGCATTAGTAAGAAAGATAAAATTATAAACTAGTTAATAGAAAGAGCGGGTGATAATATAACTTTTTCACCTCAACTCAAATTTTCATTAATACAATATTCTCATTTTTCTGTAAAAAATATTACTCAAAATGTTCCAAATTATTTAATAGTAAAAAATAAATAGAATTCCAAAGCTTTGATTATATATATATATATATATATATATATATATATATAATATATTATATATATATATAATATATATATAAATAAAACTTTGCAAATTAATTGAATTACCTAAATTAATTGGTTTTGAAAATTTATTTAATTTTCATGAATATAATTGAGCTTTATGTTTTATTAAAAAAAAAATTTTAAAAATACTACTATTTTTTAATTTACTTAAAATTTCCTAAAATTTTATAATTGTACTAGAAGTTTATTTTTATAGTACAATATGAAAGATATGAGGGATATGTGTAGTTATTTCTATGATTAACCTCAACTTAACATGTTTCTCTTTTAAAATAAAAATAAAATGTTCTCCAAATAAAGAAAACAATGTAGACTATAGAAAAAATAAATTCACAAATTTAGTTTGAATTTTAAAATATCGATAATCTCATCCACACTATCCTTCCTTGGCTTATTGTTGATGTTACAACTAGTATGCAAGTAAACTAGGAAAAATATTTGATATCACTTTCAGCTATAAATAAAGTAATTGTATATCTTTATTAGCTAACATATTTTTATATCAACTTTAGAGAGATAAAATAATTCAACGTGAAAGAAATCTTATATTTTTATTCTCAAATATGAAAAGGATGTATAATTATTATATATCTATTTACATACAGGGAAAAAAATAGTGTTGAATAAAGTAAAATATTCCAATCATGAAAGAAAAGAATTAATTGGAAAAAAAAAATACTTTTAATAAGAAGAGGATTGCACTTAATTCAATTCTTCACATAAAAATATTATGTTGTGTTTAAAAAAATATTATTAATAATAATAACATTCTAACATATATCTATACACACACCCATGGGGGTGTATAATAGAGGATGACATGGTGTTATGTTAAGGAATTCCATGGTGAAAAGATCGAGGCATGCTAAGGGTTAGTGTTGGGAGTTTGATGACTTAGACTCCCCTAAATAGCACTACTCAAGCTACATGTTACCCTTCCAATATGCTCACATTATCTAAAAATATATATAGAGACAGAAAGATAATTATTTTAATCACTTGCTAAATTAATGATTAAGATAAATTTAAATTGAAGTGAAATTTTGAATAAAAACAAGTAGAAATTTTATCTAAAAAATTATAAATACATTTTCCTCAAATACTTTAATCTAAAAATATAAAAAATTAACCATTTTTTCAAAATTTTCCCTTATGATTTTCTCTTAAGAGGTTATATTTATCCATATTTTATTTTAATACAAAATTTATAAAAATTATTAAAAATATACATTTAGTTTTTCAATTTAAAATTAAAAATATATACGTTAGTGAAAGAAAAACTCTCGCAAATACATTTGAAAATCTATTAATTTTATTCCAAAACTATCTATTAATTTTATTTGAAAACTTTGATGTTTTTATTTAAGGTTTCTTTAAAACCCTCGCAAATACAATTAAAATCTATTAATTTTATTCGAAAACTTTAATGTTTTTATTTGAAAACATTAAAGGAGTTTTCTTTTCCATAATAACTATATTAAAAATTGCATACTTCGTTATTGGTTGAACTATGTTGTTAAAGAGTGGAGTTTGTCTTTTCCAAAAGTAACCATATTAAAAACGCATACTTGAAAAAGGGTGTTAAAAGTGAAATTTATCCCAAAAAAAAAAAAAAAAAAACAAAACACAAATGGCTTAAAATATCGGGATCTTATTTCATGGCTCAAAGGTGCATGGAAGTTTATTCCAAAACGTTTTAAATACCATTACACTTTAATAATTTTATTTTAAAATCTTAAAAATAAGTATTAGGAGTATTGCTGCTTACTTTTTTTCTAAACAATCATATTAAAAGATAAAAGGATATATGCTTGATTGATATATAATGTAATTAAAAGGTATGTACTTAATTATTAGTTGTTATTTGATATATTAATGTAATTAAATATATTTCAATTAATTTTCAAAATCAGAAATACAATTTGAATTTTTTTTGAACATAATAAAATTTAAGAAATTTTAATTTTGTTTAATATATTAAAATTATTTTAATTTTTAAAGTTTATCAAAAATATTAAATATAATAAAAATTTATAAAATTTGAGTTTACATATTATATTCGAAGAATTTATAATCTTATTTCAAAGTTTTGAAATATATGAAATAAATATAGGTTGGGTTTTCTAAATGAATTCAAAGTGTATCTAAATGGATTATTGATTGAGATGATGTGTATATTGATTTGAATTTAGTATTTATTATGTTAAAAGGGATTAAATTTCTCATAATGCAAAATTTTGCTTGAATACAAACTTTAAGGAAATGTTTGTATTGGGAGAGATTTGATTCATCAAGTTTTGTAAAAGGGAAGTATGTATATTGAGAGATTTGATCCCTCTCATTCATGGATAGATCTAGAGGTAAAAAGGATATATGATAGTTCTTAATAATATCATTTATATTTATATAAAGTTGACATATCTATATATGGACATATTCTTATCTTTTATTTTATTAAAATTGTGATAGTAAATATAGATACATGTTTTATCATTTTTAATATTATATGCATATGATTGATAGTATATATAGCTAGATAGATATATAAATAATTATTGTAAAAAATGAAATTTTATATGCTTATTAAATAAATTTGAATATAGAATTATAAAATATAATGGTTATGAAAATAAATTATTATTATTATTATTTATTTATATGGCTAATTGGATCTTAATTTATAATTACTATTTATATTATATATGTGGGTTAATTTATAAAAAAAAATTCTTAAAAAACATTGTTTTATTTTATTAATAAAAACAAAATTACAATATAACAAATTGAATGTAATAGATTTATAGTTTTATTATCTTTTACCTTTTATTATTTTTTTAATTGAGCTAAATTTTAAATGATTATGCTCACTTACAACCACTACAACTCTTCTATATTGAGTGATCATTTAAATGTTTAAATATGCCGCAATATCTCCCCCATGCTAGCTTGTAGAGTGTCTCTTAGTGTAATGATCAAGGCATAGTCAAAGTGTTCCAAATATTTATTTTTGTAAGGTGAAATTTGTATTGCCTACAAAAACTTGATATTACATCAAGAGAGATATCTTTGTTGTACTAGGGAGAGCTAACCATAACCAGAAAAAGACGGTCCATAGAGAGGAAAATGATAACTGGAAATAAAATAAAACTACAAAATTCGAAATCTAATTGGAGTTTTGTCATAAGATACACTATATAGAAATATTAATATCATAGAAAACCTCGAACACGGACATGACATAGCTACATTAAGAGATATGAATCCGAGACTACAACCTAAACAAGCTCCTTTGAGCCTTCATGAGTAGCCTCGACCAAAGGAGGAATACGAAGGTGCTCCTCTATTTTGTCTAATCTATAGTCAAAGTCTCTCATACAGAAGTGAAGGTGCTCCAAGAAATGAAGGGCATCTTTTTCATGATTGTGTCGATCCACCAATGTTTAACCCTAAAAATTTCATTTGCTAGTAAAGGTCAAGCATTTGCATGTATTGGTTAAAACGACCACTAGTGTGCCTTGTCTCAAGGATCTAGTTAACCCATTCTACCAAGACCTCAGTGTCTAAGAGGGAGATCTATGTGTGGATGTTTCTCCCTTAGGTTAAGAAATTTATTCTTGAATAGGGTTTAACATCAGGTCCTGGTATCAACATCAAAGTCATCCAAATGATGATGCATGTTAGTGTTCCCTATTTAGGATTTGTAACCACACCTCCCCCCCCCCCCCCCCCCAACATTTACCCCATTTCACTGGTCTCCCATGGTAAACGTGAGACAAAGAGTTACTATGACATGAGCCAATCTCCAAGATTTAGTTATGGAAGTGGGCCAACAACTAAGACTTACTGGCTACAAACTGACATCCTACATGGCTTACATGACACACAAGGGACAAAGAACCATCCCAGGTGACCAAACCTGAGCTAGATAAGTTTTCAGTGACCTGGGCCCACAACTATATACACAAGCCTACAAGGGTGCTGTTATGACCCTCCAACCGCATGCACAAGCTTGCCTGAGTGCGATTGTAGCCCAAATTCCTCAGTTTAAGAACTTCCTGAGACTTTCCAGAATGACAAGTAACTTAATGAAAATGCTAATCATACAAAACCTCAACAATAAATTTACCTAATTGGGCCTAACCATGAAAATCATGTCTTCAAACATATGGAAAACATGTAAACTACAAGTCATGAATCCATATATGATCATAGGAGTCTGAAACTTATCTAAGAATCAACAAGAAGGTATAATTTCCTCTCATAATAGTTGCAATAACTCTTATTAATCCATGCATTCATTAACCATCAGATACTTATCAAATCCCGAACAGGTCGTAGCTAGAGTACATTACAAATCCACACTTATAACCAAAATATAACTAGATTAATAACCATAACAGAATAACCATTAAATCATCATAACAACAAGTGAAAGTGATCATATATTAAAATAGGAAAATAACTATTATTAATTGATGCATAAGAAAACCAAGTTAGGGACTTCCACGTACCACCTGACCATAAATTGGGTTGAACCAAATGTTTCTTTTAGCCAATCACCCTCATGCCATATTCCAAGTGTGTATGTGGGATGTCCATACATAAACAACTAGGGATTCCTAGATATTATACAACCTCCACCCTCAGGCTACCGCAACCTCGCCAAAACTGGCCAAGAGATCACAAAGCGCAAACCAAGATTGGATGTCTCAAAGTTCGTTCACCATTACCTTAAGGAATTGTCTTGTCTCCACCCACCAATTGATGGCTTCCCAAATATTAAACCACCTCCACCCCCAACCCTTGGGAATTTTCCTAAGACCACCTCACTTGGTTACAAAACATTCTGGAAATCCAAAGCTCAACTAAAAAAGAATCCCATCACACCACGGTTATCCAAAAATGTCAAGGAAAGGATAAAGCCACTATCAAAATAGGAAAAACCCATGCCAATAACAACAAATGAACCAAATACACAAATGCATGTACCATGCACTCACAAATCACTTAGAAAGTCACACATGCAACCTGTTATCTACGAATTCCTCTTGTTGAAGTTGCTTGATCCAACCTTCCTTAATTGTCCTCTTCCTTCCTTTTCTTTTTGTGTCTTTCCTTGCCTTCCTTTCTCCAATGGTAGAGTGATGCAAGAATGATCTAAGTGTGAAATAGTACGAGATGATAGAGAGAGCTCCAAAATTGAACTACAAAAGCTAAACCAACAAAAGCCGTGAACTGACCTTCAGAAGCCTTTTTGTTATTGAGGCCTCTATTTTCTTCACTTTTCTTCCATTTTCCTTCAATTTTCCTCTCATGCAAATTTATGACACTTCATCTCCCTTTTCTCCTATTTTCCTTTATTTTCATAAATAAATGCAAATTAATGTCTCTTTTCCTTTGCCAATTCCTTTTCCAATTTCATTAGTCATAATAAACCGAAAGTGACACACACTAAGATGTTTTTCCCAACATTTAGATTGGAATACGTGTCCCATGACCTTGGTCTTATTTTTCCTTTATTTGTAGAATTTTCTCTACAAATCAGCTAGCTCATTGATATCAAGTAGAAATTTCACCTGCAGATCAAACTGATATATGCAATATACTAAAGCATAATACTAGATCTACATCTACCATAAACTTTGCGGAAGCTTAATCAAACATGAGCAACATCAAACATGAATAGATATAACTAAGAATGAGAAGTAATCAACCATAACACAGAAGATATAACCTGGGGAAATCACTAGCCTAAAACCCCATCTTTGTATTATCAATCAAATGGAAATCCTCAGCAACATACAAAAGGAATCAACTCAAAAGCTATCCTGCTCTCTCTATACTCTAATGATATAGCTCATGGACTATCTAGGCCTGAATATATAGGCTCCACAAGTCCTCCAAGCCCCTATTTCCTTGCACAGTTTTGATTGGGGTCCAATTACATAACATGTGTGAATTGGCCCAAATCATACATGTTGTCACCTCAGGTCTACTCCGCAGTCATAGAAGGAAGAAGATTCCTTCCTCATGCAAGGAATATTCACTAGGAATATCCTAACATCTAATAGTACATTGTCCCTCATCTGATCTCAACTGGCTCTCTGTCTGAACTGACATGCATCAGTTATCCATGAGAGAATACTCAGTTATCTGAAAATAACAGTTGTCACATGCATGCAAGCATCAACAATCTGTTTCTCATTAATTTAACAACTTGTTAAATTAATCTAACTGAACTTGACTAAGTTAAACTAAGTCAACTGATTCTCTCAATATAGAACTCATCCTTAATTCCTTAATCAATGGAGCAAATCAAGGAAATATTCCGCAATCAGTGGAGAAATTATTGCATGTTCTCACAATGACTTCAAGTTTGATTTTCCTTAACTAATTACCTCATGGATAATTAATTAATTAGTATTCAAATTGCTGGTAAGACCAAATTCGAATTCTAATTCCCATTTTAGACCAGGGACTGTCTAAAAATAGGAATCCAACTTGAACTGCTAAAAATAGAAATTCTATTTTTAGCACTTCCATTTTTCATTCCTTGTTGCCCAATTTAGCACTAATGCCCAAACTGTTATTTTTAGCACTTTTATTTTTAGCAATTTCTTGTTGCCAATTTTAAACACTCCCTCTCAACAAGAAAGGCTTCCTCTCGAACTCGATCCTGTAACTCTGGAATGTTCTGCATGCAACACATCTACCAAGTGTGGTTGCTCCAACAACTCTCAGAACAAAAAAAAAAACTCCCAACTGACCTCTCTATTGGGCTAGAAACATACTCTGATGCTGAAGCTCTTGTTACACAAAAATATCGTCACCTTGATTATTTGCAGTCGGTGTAGGTCTATCACCACCTATACCAGCTTCCTAAGCAAGTCTTAAACCTCAGCTCTTCAAAACAAGCTTGAGAAATGAGAGAAAGACATCAAAAAAGCATGTAACTCTGGTTCCGCACTTTCTCTCACTTTTGCCTGCGGGCCCGCACCTTTTGTTCAGGATATCTGCGTACTTATACGCTCTGTATGTAAAGGGGAGGGTGTGTACCCTTGTGAAAGTCAAAAGGCGCAATTTTTATCTTAAAAAACTCACTTTGGGTTAATTCTAGAGTTTCCTAGAAGGAATTTTGACGTGGATTGTTCGCTCCAAAGTGGTTCATGCATCCCATA